>PVIW01003481.1:0-166145 GCA_004026585.1 Noctilio leporinus | reverse complement strand
CCCCTGACCACTGAAGGCCTATTGACTGTATTCATATATTTGGTTCTGTTTTGCTTGTTTTTAGTTTTGTTCATCATTGTCCTGTAATGGGTGAGATCATATGGCATTTGTCCTTCACTGACTGGCTTATTTCACTAAGCATAATACTCTCCAGTTCCATCCATGTTGTTGCAAAGGGTAGGAGTTCCTTCTTTCTTTCTGCTGTATAGTATTCCATTGTGTAAATGTACCAAAGTTGTTTGATCCAATCATCCACTAATGGGCACTTAGGCTGTTTCCAGCACTTGGCTATATGAGTATTTTGTTTTGTTTTGTTTCACTTGGCTTAGCCTTCATTTCTTCCCTTTGTGTTTGCCGTATTTAAACACACCTGTCAAGTCTGTGAATATCTTTATTACCAGCATTTTAAACTGTACATCTGTCAGGCTGGCTATCTGTTTATCTGTCAGGCCAGTTACTTCTTTGATGTTTAGTTAAGCCACTGGGACCTGAATTTGTTCCTCTTTTGAGCCATGTTTCTCTGTTTCCTTATCTTGACAGGCTCCTGTGTGTCTCTGTCTAAGGTAGAGCTGCTGTACATTACATTGTAAGGGGAGGAGCCTTAGGTGTTCATTAGTGTGGGTGCTCCGTTTTACCATGTATGTGGGAGAGGGGTCTGAGAGTGAACAATGCTGCTTGCTCAGCCCTTGCCCCTTTTCCAGGTGCTTCTCCCACTTCCTGTATGAGACTAGCTCCTCTGTGTTGTTGCTCTGTTCATGGTTCCCAAAGTGGGTGGGTCTGTGGATGTTTCAGAACTGTGGGAGCCTCTAAACAAATGGGCCCTACTCTAACCCCTGCTGGTTTTCACAGTCAGGAGCAATATGGCTTTATTTTCCCCCTGGTGCTGGAACCTTGAGACGCAAGATTTGGCCTGGTGCCAGTAGCACTCAACAGCTATCCCTACTGTGCCTGTGCTTTCTGCTGGTTGGCCAGCCACAGTCCCTGTCCCACCACACCTGACATACTGTCAAGCTGCATACCACCAAACCTCATCCTCTCTGTCTCTCCTACCTGTCTGGATGAATATTTCTTCTGTATACCTTTTATTTGGATTTAGTTGGATTTCCATGCAAGTTGATATTCTGGAATTTCTGGTTGTGTCTAGCTTTGAGGTAGATGTATTGTTTTTTATTGTGGAGGGAGATGCAGCATGTCTCTATCTACACCTCCATCTTGGATTCTCTCTCCACTCATCACTTCTAATATTTCATGCTATTACCTCCTAGCTTGCCAGCCTAAAGGTCAACCACACCCATGGGACATTTTTTTGGTAAGATTTTGTTTATTTACTTTTTTAGAGAGAGAAAAGGGGCAGAAGACAAGAGGGAAAGAAACATCAGTGTGTGAGAGATACATGGCTGCCTGTGGCACACTCCCAATTGGGGACTTGGGGACCTGAGGACCTGGCCCACAACCCAGGCATGTACCCTGACTGGGAATTAAACCAGTGACCTTCCAGTTCACAGGCCAGCACTCAGTCCATGCTAAAGAGCATGGTTTTTAGCAGGCTCCTGTCTCTCCCTGGTGGATAGAATCCCCAATGATTTTTACAGTCTGATATTATGAGAGTTCCTCCTCCCAGCCCTGGTGCTCTGTGCTGTGGAGCCCAGGAGGGTACTCTTCAGGGAAGACCTTTGCAGCTGACATATTCCTCTCAATTTTCAACCACTCCATGAGACCCACCCTTTTTCACATCTCTGCTGTTCCTGCCAGTCTTGTTGTGTCTTCTTCTTTAAAGCCTTCATTAAAAGACTTCTGTTCAGCTAGTCTTCAGTTGGTTATTCAGGTTGATTATTCTATAATTTAGTTGTAATTCTGGTTTGATCCTGGGAGGAGTTGAATTTAACTTACACCTGCTCCACTGTGATCTTGGATTCTTGCCCACTCAGTGTTTTCAAGATTATGTTATTTATGTGCATTTAGATTTCAGATGTTTGACTATGATGTGTTTTGGCATAGATTTCTTTTTTTTTTTTTTTTTTAAGATTTTATTTCATTATTTTTAGAAAGAGGAGAAGGGAGAGAGGCAGAGAGGGAGAGAGGCATCAATGTATGGTTGCTTTTCACCTGCCTCCAGCCACAGATCTGACTGGAGACCTGGTTTGCAACCCTGGTTATGTGCCCTGGCTGGGGAATCGAACCTGCGACCTTTGGGTTCGCAGGCCGGCACCTTACCCACTGTGCTACCAGCCAGGGCGCTTGGCATAGATTTCTTTGAGTTCATCTTTGGCATTCACTCAGCTTCCTGATATCATAGGCTTATCTTTTGCCATATATGTGGGATTTTCAGCCATTATTTCTTTGAGCACTTTTTCAGCCCCTTGTTTCTCCTCTCCATTCAGGAAAACTCTAATGACAGGAATATTACATGTTTATTACAGCCCTACATTTTCTCTGTGTTATTGTTCATATTAGATAATTTCTATTATTCTATCCTAAAGTTTAATCATTCTTTCCTCCATCCTCTCCATTCTGTTGTGGAGCCTATTCAGCAAGGATTTTGTTGTTGTTGTTGTTATAATTATTTCAGTTGTATTTTTTAAGAGTTTATTATTTTTAGAGAGAGGGGTATATAGGGAGAGAGACAGAGAGGGAGAGAGACATCGATGTGTGGTTGCCTTTTGCCTGCCTCCAGCTATGGACCTGACTGGAGACCTGGCTTGCAACCTCATTATGTTGCCCTGGCTGGGAATTGAACCAGCGACTTGTGGATTTGCAGGCCAGCACCTTATCCACTGTGCCACCAGCCAGGGCAGTTGTATTTTTAGTTCTAAAATTTTGTTTCTTCTTTATATCTTCCATTTATTTGCTGAGACTTAATATTTCTTCATCTATTTCAAGGATGATTGTAATTGCTCATTGAAACATTTTTATGATGGCAGCTTTAAAATTTATGCAAAATAATTCTAACATTCGTGTCATTTTGGAGTTGGTGTGAATTTTTTTTTCTCATTTGAGGTTGAGATTTTCCTAGTCTTTGATATGACAAGTAATTTTCTATTTTATACTAGACATCTTAGATATTACATTATGAGACTGTGGATCTTTTTTAGACTGCTTTCTATGACACTGTGCCAACAAGGAACCCCCCTTATTATTATTGCTAGATGGAGTGGAAGAAATGGGGGTGAAAGTCCATGTTCCCTGCTTAGCCTCCATTGACACCCTGCGGAGGGTGGGTGCTTTCTTATTGCTGAGCAGTGGTTGGTGTTCAAGATTTCCATTGGGATTCCTCTGACACCTTCTTTGCTTGAAGAAGTAGGGGTACCTTCCTACTATTTCCTGTAGTGCTTCAATTGATACTGTATCAAGGAATGGTGAAAGCCCTACTTTCCTACTTGGCCATTACTGCCTTCACCTTGGTACCTCTTCAGGAATGAGAGGAGACTTGGTAATTACAGTCTGGCAAGGGTGGAAGTTTAGGCTCCCTGCATGGTCTCTACCAACTCCATGGGGGAGGAGTAGGATGAAATTCCTGTCTCCCTACTCAGTTTGCTCTGACACTACCTCAGCATGGGAAGGGTTGGGCAGGTTGAGGGACCTTGTTACAGTTGGGTGAATTTAGAAGTACAGGTTCTCTACTAGGCCTTTGCTAGTAAATGTCAGATGATATGCATTTTCTCCATAGCATTTGGCTGGAGTAGGGCAGTTATTGTCTAAAAGATTTCTGTCTTCCTAGGCCACCCCTTCCCTGTTTTGGGTTTCTTTTTATTAAATAAATCAGGCTTTTAATGGGGCTTATTTTCTGTTCCTATTGGTATTTCTGGGTTGCTGGTTTCTTTAGTTCCAGAACTCTGATGTATGAGGCAAAAAGAAAAACCCAGGCAATTCATTGCTGTGTTGTTCCTTGGGTCCTGAGGTCCTGAGACCATCAGCCTTTTTCTCTCTACCCTTCAGCTTTTTAATATTTGTTTCATATATAATTTCAGGGGTTTTTAAGCCATACTTTATGGGAGGAATAAGAAAAAGTATCTAATATAGTTTTTAAAATATTTTATTTATATTTTTAGAAAGAGAGGAAAAGGGAGAGAGGCAAAGAGGGAGAGAGACATCAATGTATGGTTGCCTTTCACCAGCCTCCAGCTATGGACCTGGCTGGAGATTCTAATATAGTTGTTTGGTTTTTTAAAAAAATTTACTGCTGTTGTATTACATCCATCACCTTTTTGCTCCCCTCTGTTCCCCTCCCCACCCACCCATTCCCCGAAAAGTCAATCCCACCTGTTGTCCATGTCCATGGTTCCTTTATACTAGGTTCTTGTCTAAGCTGCTCCCCTTTCTTGCCTCTGCCTCCCCTCTCCCCCCAACCCCTTTCCCCTTGACCACTGAAGGCCTATTGACTGTATTCATATATTTGGTTCTGTTTTGCTTGTTGTTAGTTTTGCTCATTATTGTCCCGTAATGGGTGAGATCAAATGATATTTGTCCTTCACTGACTGGCTTATAATATAGTTTTTAATGCTAAATGTATATATGTTTAAAATGAAGCCATTCATATATGATACTCATGCATTCAATACTTATTGAACATCCTCTCGCAAGAGACAAATGGTAATCCCACAGACATTGAGGGTGCTAAATAGCTGACATATGGTCCTTGCCTTAAAGGATATTAAAGTAGAATAGGAAACACATTTTTTTAAAATAGGGGAATGAAAATTTTAAATTTCATGGTTCAAGAGCAGAGTAAAAAATTTTATTTAAAGATTTTGAAACAAGTAAAATATTCCAAGTGAAAGAAAATTTGCTATAGTGAGGGAAAGTAAGGTAATTAATAATTAGATTAGTGACTGAAGAATAGTGTGATATAAGAGAAAGTATGTAAAGGATTGTTAGCAGAAAACATTATCAGAAGAAATTTAGTACAAGAAAAATAATCAAGGTATGTCTATATTTTAAAAAGGAGAACCAATATCCATAATAATAATAATAACAAACATGTTGATTGGTTATCCTTTACCTTTTTTGCACTCGGTTTTCTTTCTTTCTTTTTCTTTTTTTCTTTTTTTTGTTAGAAAATCCAAGGCATTGGGAAAGATGTTCTAGAACTCTTGATGGTCCTTGGACTCAAAGCTAGGAAGTTTTTGTTGTTCCCCATATTACTCTTGCTCTCATAGGAGGAAGACAAAGAGATTTTGATGAACCAGCTGTGATGTGGGAGAGTTTGGAAGGGTGGAAAGTAGATTGTAACAGGAAATGTAGAGGGTCACCTTTCTAAACAAACTTGGCAAAATCAGATGTGGCATCCCACAAGTTTCCATCAGTCAGAGAGTATTATTTCAACCCACAGCTGCACTGAGTGCTAAACAAATGCGTAATTTCTGACTAATAAACTTTCTATCCAACAAAGCCCTAGGACTTTGAGGATTAACTATGTGTAAACCCACCATCCACAGCTTTTATCTAGGGACTCCCAGAGTTCCCTTTAGCTTCAACCACTACTCTCAGGTGAGTTAAGTACTACCAGAGAGTTGGTGTCAAAAAATCCTGTACCTGAACTGAACACAGTATCTGTATTCAACAGGCACCCCTCTTTTCCTGTTCTAGACACCCACAGCCAGTTAGGCTCCTGTTGGGCCTAGAAAGTACAGGAGCAAATATCTGACCTTCCCAGTTCCATCCTGGGCCTATTGGCCCTCAATATTCCTTATGCTAAAAGTATTTTCACTCACGTGCCTAATTGGTGCCCTGAATCCTTACTCAGGCTCATAGGCTTTGAAGTACAGGGAGACTTCTAGAAAAGACCTCAAATATGAGACCAGATTCCTCACCCTTGGCTGGCAAAAGGCAACTTATCTGAACTCTTCCTCTGGGTTCTAAGAGGGGGAGAGGATACTCCAAGAGCCAAGCTCTCCAAATACATTACAGACTTTCACAAATTCCTGTTGCTGTGGGAAACTCACAGAAGATCAAATGACAAAATGATAGAGCAAAGCCAAAGAAGAGGCAAAGCTAGGGAAGGAATAGATGAGAGAAAGAGAGGAGGTGAAGGAGGGTGACGTTGGGGCAAAGATGGCTGTATTCAAGAGCCCCTGCTTCCTAATAATGTGCGCATCACTGTGAAGCAATAACAAATATAATTAGGAGTTCATTTTCTGAAGCTTAGCTATTCAGCTGATGTACCTAATGCTAACTGGAGAAAATGGCATTGTGAAATAGAATCTCTGTTGCCAGAAATATTCCCCTATTTCTGCTCCATCTCCACCCCTCTTCAGGGTCCCCAAAACATGGTAAGGAAACTAAATCTAATTGGGATAAGTGGAGATGGTAAGAATGGCTTAGGTAGGGCATGGGGACTATGTGGTTCGGTGGCAAGCAGCTCAGGTATGTGCTGATGGTATGCTGGCATATCTGGCTAGGTGATCAGCACATATTAGTCAGATAACTGAAAGCACTGGTAGAACATGTTTAAGAAGAAGCAACCAAAGACAATTTAGGCATCAGCAGCGGAACTCCACAGGGAAGAAATACAACACCGTGGTCTTCCTTGGGGATTGAGACTGAAAGAGCCCTGACCTCCATCCTCTCTGTAGCTGACCGGAGAGTGACCTCCAACTGAGTTTCTTTCATTAACAATTTCTCTAGCCTTGTGTAAGACCCAGAGTTTAGTGCCAGGTGGTTATTTTTTTTAATGAATAGATGAAATACTCTTGTTGAAGAAAGCTGATGTAAATTGTTTTTCATTTTCTAAAACACACTCTGTTGAGAAGCTCTTTCTTTCAACTCTTAGCCTCTTTTAGCCCATTTACTGCAGTAGCTATTCACCATCCATTGTGTTTAGAGCTCTAGTCCAGATTTGTACCAAGCCTTCATTTTAAAATTCCAAAAGTATTTTCATATTTGTCCTGATATTTCATCCTGCCAATGTTTTATTTATTTTTTATTTTTATTTATTTTTTGTTCATTAGGACATAGTGGTGTTTTTCTGGGTTAACACAGCAATACTAGAAAACATTATTTTTGAAGCATCCTAAATCTAAACAAATCCCATTTTTAACTTTCCATACTTTATTTCAAAACATACCAATTTTAATGGGCAACTTTTGAGTGTCAAAATTTGTAAAGTCAAATAATCACTGAAAATATAAGTTGTCTTATTACCCTCTTATTAGTTTACTTGGCTTCCTTCTCTCTGCTATTATTATATATGAGGTCTGCCCCAAAAGTATTGGCCATGCAAACTGTTTCAATTATATTGACATTGGCTCAATGCTTTCTGGACAGACCTTGTATTTACTTCTATTTTTGAAATCAGAAGATCAAGGGATTCAGTTCCTAATTTTACAGATAGTCAGACTGAGGTCCAGAAGGACTCACACTTAGGAACACCCATGTCAAATCTGAAAATGCAGTCCTTCTAACTCCTGCATCAGTCTTTCAGTGGAGACTGGCTTCTACTTAATAACCCACTGATTTGGCAACCACTGGCTTAGCACAATGGTCAGTTATCTAATCTAGTAGCTAATGTTTATCACACATGATTCTTGAACCAACAACCATCAGTGTTTAGAGGAACTATGAATAGTTTCATTAGCTTTCTCTGAGAAGGCTGGCCGCCCCTACAAACTTAGATTTTCAGACATTCAGCTGATACAAACTATGGGAAAGAGGCAGAAGGCAGAAACAAACAGACAAGAAATAAGGAGACAGAAGAAACACACATCTAAAACAGAACAATTGATGAGGGTCTTATTAGAGCTTCAGAATGTTCAAAATAAAAGGGCTATCAGGAATCATAGGGGAATAACCAAGATGGCTTCACTGGTAAATTCCAATCATTTAAGGAAGAAATAACACCAATCCTACATAAACTTACAAAAAGTAGACATGGAGGGAACACTTTCTAACTCATTCTATGAATCCAATAATAGCCTAATACCAAAACCAAAAGTGTCACAAGAAAAAAAAAATCCACAGATGAATGTCTTTCATAAACACAGTTGCAAAACCCTTAACAACATTTTAGCAAATTGAATCCAACAATATAGAATAAGAATAAAACATCTTGACCAAGTGGTATTTATCCCTAAATACAAAGTTAGTTCAACATCCCCAAAAATCAATCAATGGAGTATACAATCAGAAAAGACTATATTTTTTAAAATCTCATATGATTGACTCAACAAATGCAGGAAAAAAACTAACAAAATTCAATATTCATTCAAGATACAAACTCTCAGCAAACTAGTAACAGAAGGGGGCCTTCTCAACCTAATAAAAGCAACTATGAAAAACCTATAGCTAACATAGGTGATAGTGAAAGACTAAAATCTTTTATCTTAAGATTATGAACAGTCCTGGCTGGTGGCACAGTGGATAAGGTGCTGGCCTGCGAACCAAAGGTCACTAGTTCGATTCCCAGCCAGGACACATAACCAGGTTGTAAGCCAGATCTTCAGCCAGCTCTGTAGCTGGAGGCAGGTGAAAGGCAACCATACATTGATGTCTCTGTCCCTCTCAGCCTCTCTCCCTTCCCCTTTCTCTAAACATAATAAATAAAATTTAAAATAAAATAAAATAAAAGATTATGAACAAAGCAAAGATATATATGTTTCTGCTACTTTCTATTTATCATTGCATTGGAGGTTCTTACCAGTACAATAAGACAAAAAGAAATAGAAGACATATAGATTAGAAATAAGAGGTAAAATACCCTGGCTGGTAGCACAGTGGATAAGGCACTGGCTTGCGAACTCAAAGGTCGCAGGTTTGATTCCCCAGCCAGGGCACATAACCAGGTTGCAAACCAGGTCTCCAGTCAGGTTTGTGACTGGAGGCAGGTGAAACACAACCATACATTGATGTCTCTCTCCCTCTCTGCCTCTCTCCCTTCCCCTCTTTCTAAAAATAATGAAATAAAATCTTTAAGAAAAAGAAGTAAGAGGTAAAACTATTGCTATTTACAGACAACAACATTGTTTACCTACAAAATTCAAGACTACAAAAAGGTTACTAGAATTAATGAGTGAAACAAGTTCACAGAATACAAAGTCAATTTACAAAAAGGCAATTATATTTCTATATACTAGCAATGAATACTTTAAAATTGAAATAAAATACCATTTATAATATCAGCCGAAATTTGAAATGCTTATGAGTAAATTTGATAAAAATATAGGCAACACCTCTACACTGAAATTACAAAATGTTGATGAGAGAAATTAAAGAAATCTAAATAAATGGAGGGGTGTATCTTGTTTATAGGTCAGAAGATTCAATATTTTTAATATATCAGTTTTCCCTATCTTGTGACATAAATACAATGCAATACAAATAAAAACCAGCAAAATATTTTGGGTAATTTTTTAAAAAGATTTTATTTCATTATTTTTAGAAAGAGGGGAAGGGAGAGAGGCAGAGAGAGAGAGAGACATCAATGTATGGTTGCGTTTTACCTGCCTCCAGCCACAGACCTGACTGGAGACCTGATTTGCAACCTGGTTATGTGCCCTGGCTGGGGAATTGAACCTGCGACCTTTGGGTTCGCAGGCCGGCACCTTATCCACTGTGCTACCAGCCAGGGCTTTATTTTGGGTAATTTTGATAATGAAGAACATATTTGAAGAATTATAATGATCTGATTTCATGATTTACTATAAAGATTACTACACAATCATAAGATTGTAGTATTGAACATAAAGAAAGACACATAGAGCAATGGAACAGAAAGTGTGACTAGAAATGGGCCTACACATATATGGCTAGTTGATTTTCAACAAAAGTATCAAAATGATTCAAAAGGGAGTGATTAATATTTTTTTAACAAATGGTGCTGGGTCAACTGGATTTCCACATGGAAAAGAGTGAATTTGAACTGCTACTTTATAATATATTCTCAAACTAATTCAAAATGGATCATAGACCGAAATGTAATAACTAACATAATAAATTTCTAGAAAAAAATAATAAAATCATAGTGATATTGGCTTGGGCAAGATATTTGTAAATAAAACATAGAGTGCAAAATGTGAAAAATACAAATTAACTTCATCTAACTTTTCAAAACTTGCTCTTTTAAAAGTATACTTTTAAGATAATGAAAACACTATAAACTATAGTTAAAAAATAAAATTAAAGAAGAAAATTTAAGCAATAAGGTAAATTATCTCCTAAAAAAGATAATGAAAACACAAGATACAGTCTAGGGGAAATATTTGTCAATCATATATCTCATAAAGAAGGACTCATGTACTGCACGCATGTGTGTGTACTCTCAAACCTCAAAAGTAAGAAAATGAAGAACCCAGCTGAAAACAGGCAAAAGACTTCAACTGACCCTTTACCAACAAGATATATAGATAGTAAACAAATATATGAAAATATGCTTACCATCAATGGTCATTAAAGAAAGTTAAACCTCAATGAGATGCCACTATACACCTGTTTTAATACACATCTAAAATTTAAAAAACTGATCAACTATAAATGAGGACTTGGAATGACTGGAACTCTCAGCTCCATTTGCCCAGATACTGGAAATGTAAAATGGTGCAAACACTTTGGAAAAAATTGGAAGTTCCTGAAATGTTTAAACATACAGTTACAATGACTCACCAACCCCCCAAAAATGAAAGCATAGGTTCACATCAAGACTTGCACATGAATTTTATAGCAACTATATTTGTAAAAGTTAAAAACTAGAAACAACAGGAGTGTCTACCAATATGTAAATGGATAAACACATTTTGTTACACCCATACCAAGAAATGGTACTCAGCAATAAAAGAATGAACTACTGATAAATGCAACAACTTGAAGAAATCTCAAAAAAATGTGGTGAGTAAAAGAAACCAGACTAAAAAATAGCTAGTTTTTATTCCATATATATATAATTCTAGAAAATAAGAACTGATCTGTGGTAACAGAGATAAGGGCACTGATTATCTGTGGATAGAGGGAATGATAGATATGCTCATTATCTTGAGTATACTGATGGCTTCTCTATATATACATATATAAACATATATCAAAACTTATTACATAATGAACTTTAAATATGGATGTTTACTGTATTGTCAGTTATACCTCAATAAAGCTGTTTTAAAACATGGTAATATTGGAAGTTGTAACCACAGCAATCAGACAAGAAGAAATAAAAGACATTCAAATTAGAAAAGAAGAAGTAAAAACTGTCATTACTTGCAGATGACATATTATACATAGAAAACTTTAAAGACTCCACCTGAAAACTACTAGACCTAATAAATGAATTCAGCAAAGTAGCAGAATACAGTCAATATTCAGAAATCGATGGTATTTTTTTCACTTAAAACATTTATTAAAGACTTTATTTACATATTTCTTGAGAGAGGGGAAGGGAGGGACAAAGAGAAGGGGAGAAACATCAATGTGTGGTTGCCTCTCACACAACCCCAATTGGGGACCTGGCCTGCAACCCAGGCATGTGCTCTGACTGGGAATTGAACAGGCAACTGTTTAGCTCATAGGCTGGCACTAAATCCACTGAGCCGCACCAGCTAGGGCCATTTTTATATGTCAATAATAAGCTATCAGAAAGAGAAACTTGCAAAAAGGGGATGGATGTAATACAACAACAATAAAATTAAAAAAAAAAATAAAGAGAAACTTAAAAATCAATCCCACTTAGTATTGCAACAACAAAAATAATAATAATAAGGTACCTAGGAGTAAATTTAACCAAGGTGGTAAAAGACTTGTATTCAGGGAACTATAGGACACTGAAGAAAGAAATTGGGGAAGTAATAAGTACTACAAATAAGTAGAAGCGAGTACTTATTATTAATTAATTGTTAAAATGCCCAAACTACCCAAAGCCATTTATAGAGTCAACACAATTCTTAAGACACCAATGGTATATTTCACAGAACTAGAAAAAATATTCTAATAATTTATATGAAACCACAAAGGCCCCAACCACAGCAATCTTGAGAAAGACCACATTTGGAGGCATCATAATACCTGATAGCAAACTACACTACAAGGCCACTGTGATTAAAATAGCCTGGCACTGGCATAAGAACAGGCATATATAGATCAATTGAAAAGAAAACAGAGCCCAGAAATAAACCCAGACCTTTAGGTCAATTGATATTTGACAAAGGAAGCAAGAGCATACAATGGAGCAAAGACTGTTTCTTTAATAAATGGTGTTAGGAGAACTGGACTGGTACCTGCAAAAAACATGAAACTAGACCACTAACTTACACTATACACCATAAAATCAATATGGATAAAAGACTTAAATGTAAGTCACAAAACCAAAAAATAAAAATCCTGGAAGAAAACATACACAGTAAAAACTCATATCTATGTAGCAATATTTTTGTTGATATATCTCCTTGAACAATGGAAACAAAGGAGAAAATAAGCAAATAAGACTATATCAAATTAAGAAGCTGTTGCACAGCTAAACAAACCATCAGCAAGATGAAAAGGGAACCTATGGTATAGGTTCTGTCAATGATAAATCTTATAAGGGTTTAATCTCCAAAATATACCAAGAACTAATACAATTCAATACCAGGAAGGGAAACAATACAATTTAACAATGGGTCAAGGACCTGAATAGACACATCTCCAAAGAAGACATACAAATAGCCAATAGACATATTGCTCAACATCATTAATCATCAGAGAGATGCAAATTAAAACCACAATGAGACACCATCTCACACCTGTCAGATTGGCTGTCATTGACAAATCAACAAACAACTGCTGGTGAGGATGAGGAGAAAAGAGAACCCTAGTGCACTGTTGGTGGGAATGCACTCTGGTATAGCTACTATGAAAAACAGCATGAAGTTTCCTCAAAAAAATTTTAAAATGCAACTCTCTTTTGACCTAGCATTTCCACTTCTGGGAATAAATCTTAAGAATCCTGAAACACTGATACAAAAAATATATGCACATATATGTTCATAGCAGTGCTGTTTATAATAGCAACATCTGGCAATAGCCTAAGTGCCCTGGCTGGTGGCTCAGTGGATAAGGCACCAGCCTGCGAACCCAAAGGTCACTGATTTGATTCCCAGCCAGGGCACATGACCAGGTTGCAAGCCAGATCTCCAGGTCTGTGGCTGGAGGCAGGTGAAAGGCAACCATACATTGATGCTTCTTCCCTTTCTTCCTCCCTCCCTGCCCTTCTCTCTGAAAGTAATAAAAAACTCTTTTTTAAAAAGAAGCTGTGGTATATTTACACAATGGAATCCTACACAGCAGTAAAAAAGAAGGGACTCTCATCTTTTGCAACAGCATGGGTGGACCAGGAGAATATTATGCTAAGTGAGATAAGCCAGTCCATGAAAGACAAATACCACGTGATCTCGCTTACATGCAGAATCTAATGAACACAATAAACTAACAGACTAAATAGCAACAGAAGTATAGAATCATGGAAGAGACTGACAGCTGCCAGAGGGGAGGGGAACTGAATGAAAGATGGTGAAGGAGTTAACCAAAGAACATTTATGCATGACCCGTTGACAGAACAAGGGTGTGGAGATTGACTGAGGGCAGACAGAGAGCAGAGGCAGGAAAAGGGAGAAAGAAACAAGAACTGTAATAGCATAAATAATAGAACTACAGTAACATTTTCCTGCTTTTTGAAAGCTATATATTTTCAAAATTGAAAAATTAGAAAACCCAAAGAAGAAAAACAATAACAAAACAAACAAACAAATAAAAAACCCCTCCACAATTCCAATTACTTAGAGACAAGTATTTTTACTTTGTCATATGCATGTCTACAGGCTTTTCTATACATATAGCTATATAGTTTTGTCATAGTATATATAGTAATACAACTTATAGTCTGCTTTTAAACAATTACTGAAGCTTTAGAGACTTTGCCATGTTAATAAAATTTAACAACACCTCCCCAAAAGGAAGAATGGGGAAAAAGCAGGAAAGAAGGAAGGGAAGAAAAGGAGGGACAGAGGGAGGGAGGGAAAGAGGGAAGGAAGGAAGGAAGGAAGGAAGGAAGGAAGGGAGGGAGGGAGGGAGGGAGGGACAAGTGACATGCAACAACATTGATGCATTTCAAAATAATTATTTTGAGTAAAAGGAGCCAGAGCCTGCCAAAAGAATACATACTGTATGACTCCAGCCATGTAAAATTCTAGAAAAATACAAGACTAATCTAGAGTGACAGAAAACGTTTTAGTGGTTGCCTGGGGCTGAGGAGGGGCAGGGAGTGGAGTTGGAGAGAGACATGAAACTTCTGGCTGGATCTGCTCATTACTTTGTAGAAATGGTTTCATGAGTGTGTACATATGCCAAAACTCATCAAATTTAACTACAGTTTAAATGTATGCAGTTTATTGTATGTTAATTGTTACTCAATAAAGTTAAAAATCATAGATGGGGAAATTGAGGCTCGGCAGGAACACAAACTACTGAAGGACACACAGCTGGTCGATTGCTGAATCAGAAGAACTAAAACCATCTTTGAACTGTACCATGATGCCTGACAGGTTCTGGTAAGACTGCTCTACTCAAGTCTCCTCTTCCATTGCTCTACTCCTAGGTCTTTCTCTCCTGGAGATCCATATAAAAGTTCCTGAGATCCCCCTGCCCCACCACAGACCTGCTTTTCACTCTCTGTCCCCTTTCTCTTTCTCTTTAGAAATTAACCAAATCCCAACTTGTTTCTCAGTCATGCTTGCCTGCCCCAGGGGCACTTTTCCTGTGCTCAAGCAGTCAATGGCTCTGTGGACTTGGCACTCCTGGATCTTGGGTCTTCTTCCACCCTCAAGCTCCCTGCTCCATACACTAGGCAACTTAGAGGTAGTAAGTGAGGGCTGGTCAGTGGTCCTCCTGTTGTTTACAGATGAAGACACTGAGACCCACAGACTTAGTTCATAGCAGGGTAGAAAACAGCCTCCATCACAATGCCCTGTCTATTCCCCTGACTGGCTCTGTCATTTTAGCATCTCTGTCTTGCTACCTCTAGGCTAACTAGAGGCCTTATGTGACCAGAGGGTGGGAAAGAAACTGAGCTTATGTGCCAGAAGGAGTGAGTGCAGCAGGGACTAGCAATGATGTACAGAGCTCACCAGCTGCTTCCCTCCTAGGTTTGTAGGTGTTCACACCCTACATGGAAATGTGTGGCTGTTCCAGTGATCTTCCCAACCACTATGGAAAAGCAGCAGGAGTCAGATGGATAATTTTTAAAGCTCTGCTTTCAAAAAACATCAGGGCCTTTGCAGGGTCAAAACAATAAACAAATGCTAAAACAATGAGCCCCTTCCTGCCCTGAGATTAAAGCTGGATAGGACCCTGCCCTCAACTTTGAGAACACTTTTGAACTAAGGAGGTAGCTACTTCCAATTAGCAACCCAAGGAGACAGGTGATCATTCTGTCTCCAAAAGCAGGTCTCCCCACACTTGGAGTCAAGCATCAGGAAGGCAACCTTGGAAGGAAACCCTGGGACAAATGACAAGGTAATCAATCCAGGGAAGATCAACTGCCAAGATCACTAAGGCTTCAATTCCCAGAGCTGAGATAAATACTAAAGTTGGCTCCACAGTAAGGAGCCACTTCTATGGCTTCATGAAGTGTCAATGCCAGAGTAAATCTCACTTTAGAGATTAGGCTATACTCCAACCTCTGAACAAGAATCTGCTGACAATCCCTAGCACCCCTGGATTCCTTGTCAAAGCAGAAGGATGTAGGTAGAGAAAAGAGGGCAGAGGGAGGGACTGTAAAAACAAGGGTAGAGCTCATTTTTCAATCTAAAATGCCTTTTTCACTCCATTGCACTTAAATGTAAGGCCTAAAACCATAATACTCCCTTGAGCAAGGGAAGCAAAAATAAACAAATGGGGATTTATCCAACTAAAAACCTTCTACACAATGAAGGAAACCATCAACAAAATAAAAAGACAACCTATTGAATGGAAGACTATATTAGCAAGTGATATCCAATAAAGAACTGATAACCAAAATATATGAGAAATTCACACAACTCAATGACAAAAAGCTAAATAATCCAATCCAAAAAATAGGCAGAGGACATAAAGAGGCATTTCTCTAAACAGGACACACAGATGGCCATAGACACTTGAAAAGATGTTTAACATTGCTAATTGCCAGAGAGATGCAAATAAAAACCACAACAAGATATCACCTCATACCTGTCAGAGTGGCTATCATCAATAAATGAACAAATAATAACAAGTGTTGGAGAGGATATGGAGAAAGGAGAACCCTAGTGCACTGTTGGTGGGATTGCACATTGGTACAGCCACTATGGAAAACTGTATGGAGTTTTCTCAAAAAATTAAAAATAAATCTGTCATATAATCCAGCAATTCCACTTCTGGATGTTCTCCAAAGAAAAGAAAACTACCACTTTCAGAAGATACATGCACCCCTATGTTTATTACAGCATTATTTACAATAGCCAAATATGGAAGCAACCTAGGTGTTCATCAATACATAAATAACGGATAAAGAACATGTGATATATATTAGAATATTTTGCAGCATTAAAGAAGAATAAAATAATTCCATTTGCAACAGCATGAATGGACCTAGAGGGTATTGTGCTAAATGAAATAAGTCAGAGAGAGAAAGACAAATGCCATATGGTTTCACTTATATGTGGAATCTAAAACAAAACAAAACACAAAACAAACAAAACTAAAACAGACTCATAGAAACAGAACAAAGGGATATTTACCAGAGGGTAAGGGGTGGAGTGATGGATAAAAAATGTGGAGAGGATAGTCAATAATAGTGTGATAAGTTTGCACAGAGATGATTACTAGAATTAGTGAGGTAATCACATTGTAAGATATAAAAATGTTAAATCACTACACTATACATCTGAAGCCAATATAACTAATATAATTATTGTATATCAATTATACTTAAAAGTTTTTAATGCCTTTTCCAGGGACACTGACACTTTCTATTAAGTGTTTTCTGAGAGAGATGGGGAAAATTAGGGAAAGAACAGGGGAAAGAAATTAAAAGTCTTTGCAGGCCCCAGGATATTACAGTGGTTGACAATTTGATTCTCAACTGGGAAATTTCCTTAAGCCTTGGCTTGGCCATCCTGGAACCATGCTTAGACCTATATCACCACAGGAAAGTTCTGGGATGGATTAGTCTTTTTATAATGTATTGGTTAAGAATGGAGACAATGAACTTAGACTGACATGAATTTAAGAACAAGATCTGCTTACTTGCTGTTTGACCTTGAGCAACTTACTTCACACCTCCCTAAGCCTGTTTCCTCATCTGGAAAATGGATATTATGAAAGTACCAACTAAAAGCTTGTTTCATGAAGATTACATGAGGTAACATAAGAAAGATAACATGTAGAAACAGAATGTTTTCCTGGAGAGAGAAGATAAGGACAGTTACTCCTTTTAAGCTACTACTAAAGGGAACCTCATACCCATAACCTCCTTCAGCTAGCCCAGGTTTGTTGAATGGTTCCCATACAACAGTTCATCTTTGTGTGCAGAAGTTAATCACTGCTCAGAGCAGTGGGTTCTCTCAGCACCCCAAGGGCTCCAGCACATCCCAAAACCTGAAATGCAACAGCAGAAAGCCTGACTATGGCAACTAGGAGCCAGACCCTCAGTAGGGCAAATGTGAAGTGCAGTCTGGGCCTGGGCTGGGAACTAGGTACTTAACTGAGATGTGCCTCTGCAATAGTATGGAAGTGGAACAGTTGGCAGACAAAGAGAGGTCAAGGCTTTGAACTCCCTCTTCCAATTGAGTCCACCAGGAAGAACAAATCATCACAATGGCTAGGATGTGTGGGTGGGAGGGGAAGGCAGTACCCCAACTCATGCCAGTACTGAGCAAGCCTACGGACTCAAAATAACCCTCTTGGCAGCAAGATCCTAATACTATTGTCTCTTAACTTCAATTGCACCTCACTTTGAAGAGTCTTTTTATCTTTCAAAACCCTTTGCAGCCCTTACCTCATTGTATCCTCCTAACAACTGCATAACGTAGGGCAGCAGATGTTCTTCCCTATGTCTTTCTCTCTCTCTCTCTCTTTTTTAAAGATTTTATTTATTATTTTCAGAGAGAAGGGCAGGGAGGGAGGAAGAAAGGGAGGGAAACATCCATGTATGGTTTCCTTTCACCTGCCTCCAGCTGGTGACCTGACTAGGAACTTGGCTGGAGGCCTGGCTTGCAACCTGGTTATGTGCCCTGACTGGGAATTGAACAGCGACCTTTGGGTTCGCAGGCCAGTGCCTATCCACTGAGACACACCAGCCAGGGTATGTCTTTCTCTTTTTTTCCATAGTAGTAGTAATAGCTGACCCTCAATACAGGACTTAGTATATGACAGGCACACTGTTAAATTTCTTATGTAATGTATGTTAGCCATGTCATCTCATTTAATCCTTATAACACCCACAAAAAGTAAATACTATTAGTGTTCCTATGTACTTTCCATGAAGTAAGTTAGCAGGTCAAGAGAGATTTGGTGACTAAACTAGGTCACACAACTAGTAAGTGATAGAGCTGAGACTCCAACCCAGGTTTGTCTCGCTTTAAATCCCTTGCTCTTAGCTATTATGCTATATATCTTAGGCATCAGACCTGAGTTCTAGGAGTCCCGGTATAATTTTAGCAAACCCCATTAAATCTGCTACCCGCCCCCCCAGTAACTGCTGATGATAGTAACCACCTTCACCCTTCTAAGATCTCACAGTCTGCTGGCCAGGCCTGTGTCCTTCAAACATGTCTTGCCTGCCCATGAGAACCTGGTAACTCCTCTCTCTCTCTCTCTCTCTCTCTCTCTCTCTCTCTTTCTCTCTCTCTTAGATTTTATTTATTATTTTTAGAGAGAGGGGAAGGGAGAGAGGCAGAGAGGGAGAGAAGCGGCCATGTATGGTTGCCTTTCACCTGCTTCCAGCTATAGACCTGGCTGGAGACCTGGCTGGAGACCTGGTTATGTGCCCTGGCTGGGAATCGAACCAGAGACCTTTGGATTCGTAGGCCAGCGCCTTATCTACTGTGCCACCAGCCAGGGCTTTTTAGTAAGCCCCTCTGTTCTCAGAGCTGACTCCCCCAAAGCCATCCACAGAGAGTCTCAACTCCCTCCTTTATCCCCTTTTAAATCCCCTGCTTTGTTTTGTTCACTGCTGATACTTTCCTGCCTTCCTGGTCTCAGCCCATTTGGGCAGCTGGCCCAATAAATCTTTTCAACTCATGGCCTGTTCCCTTGTCATTTCTCCTCTCACTCTTGCCAGACCTGACAATATATATCCTATTTTTCAAAGGAAGCAATTAGAGTCAAAGAGTTTAAGTGCCTTGCCCAAGGATACAAAGCAGCCTATTACCAGAAAGAGGGCTAACTTAGGACTTGTGACCCTCAGTGTAGCGTTCTTTCTCTTATTCCCAAATGTATCTCACATCATCACTGGCATGACTTTCTAGTCATTAGTATTATGCTCCAGGTGCTCTGTGGTCACCACATGCTTGCAATGCCAGCATTCCAGCAATAGGTACCCCATCTTCTAGCAATGTCAGAGTTTAATCTCATTCTTTTGATAACTGCTCAATAGATGAAGTAGCCAAGGTGCAAAGAAGGCAAACGGCTTACCCCAGGTTCCCTGCTGTATCAGGAACATAGAAATTCCTCGAAGTTCTTAACTCTCAAGTCTGGGCTTGTTTCACTTGAATACCTACCGATGTGTGTGCCCACAAGGCAGCAAAGAAAGCAGAATGGGTCAAAAGAAAAGTGAGGCAAAAGAAATACAGCATATTCCCTGTCTCTTTTTACTTGGGTGTGAAGCCCTCAGGGCAGGGCCAAAGGAAGCTGACAGACAAGTGAGGTGGTTAAAGAGAAGGTCAGTAGCCTGCACGGATACAGAACATGAGAGGTTTGAAAATATCATTTGGAAAGACGTAGAAGGAAAGTAAGGTCAGGGTCCTGAAGGTTTGGAGTATCTTTCCGTCGAGGTTCTGTGGTGTCCCTGAAGGGGGCAAAGAAAGAGCAAGAACACAAGCAGATTTGTAAACACATTTCCACCTTGGACTTCAGCCATGAAACCAACACGGACTAAGAACCCGCCAGGACTTTGGCCTGGCACCAGAGGCTGAGGTGGCTCTAAGGCAATGCAAGCCAAAGGCCTGGTCACTCCAAGCAGCAGGCTAACACGCATGTAAAAGGAGCTTGTCCAGTGATCCCCAAATGCCGGGCTGCTGGCTACATTGGCACCACCTAGGTAACTCAAGGGCATGCCAAGCTTGAGAAGGTGTGGATTGGCTCAACTAGAACTGTTCATTGTCAGGGTTTATTTGACTCAACTAGAATTGTTCATTGTCAGGGTCCTTTATGGGAAGTGGGGAGAGCAAGAGGTCAGAAGGACCATTTGGCTGGAGGTCTCATTCAGAAAAGATCTTTAATACAGATCTTATTAACTCTGTAAGTATCTTGTGAGTGACATTTGTTACACGGTACTCGCATGATGTGTGTTTAAATATTTAGTTGTTAAAGGGATTTCAAAAGCATCACAACTTCTGATATCACAATTTGATACTTTTTCATTTAAAAATAGCCATAAATAAAATCTTTAAAAAATAAAATAAAATAAAAATATCCAAAGACCCCTAGTTCATGGCACAGTGGATAAGGTGCCGGCCTGCGCACCCAAAGGTCTCTGGTTCGATTCCCCAGCCAGGGCACATAACCAGGTTGCAAGCCAGGTCCCCAGCCAGGTCTGTAGCTGGAGGCAGGTGAAAGGCCGCTGCACATTGGTGCTTCTCTCCTTCTCTGCCTCTGTCCCTTCCCCTCTCTCTAAAACTAATAAAATCTTAAAAATATATATCCAAAGAGATTCACAAAATTGATGTGTCTTTGAGCCATTCTCCAACTCTGAGTGCAGAGAGCATTGAATAACAATGTCAGGAAAATGGCCTGGACCTCTAGGTATTAGAGTGCATACATGGTTCAAGTGGAATGTTAAAAAGTTAACTGTGGTCACCCCTGTCAGTGTGGCTCTGTTGGTTGGGCGTCATCCCACAAAGCAAGAGGTCACAAGCTCGATTTCCCAGTCAGGGAACTTGCCTGGGTTGCCAATTTGGTCCCCAGTCAGGGCATAATGTACAGAAGGCAATCAATCGATCATTTTCTCTCACATCAATGTTTCTGTCCTTCTCTTTCTCCCTCCCTTCCCCATCTAGTAAAACAAATCAAAAATTTAAATTAGAAATGTTTAAAAAAGCTAACTGCAGTCTTGTGTCCATAGGGCATGGAGGCAGCATTATAGGCCGCCACTGAGGAGGCTGGTGTCAGAGATTTTTAAGGAGGGTAGGGAGGAACTGGGAAATGGGAGCCTACTTAAGACTGAACCACACATACACAAGAGTTTGGAAATCGCAACACTTGGTGCTTATCTAAACCCATCTCTTCATTTCTCACACGGAGAAAATGAGGCTCAGAGAGATGAAAGTGTATAACCCCAAGTCACTGATCTGTTAGCACCAGAGACTAAAGTAGCATGTTATATTTTTCTAATATACCAAGACTTCACATATTAAAAAGAGACAGGACTCTTTCTAGAGAGTGAGGAAGGGAGAGCCGAAGAGGGCTCCAAGATTTCAAGCATATATCTGTATCCGAGAGAGTGCTTAGACACAGTACCCCCAAGAAGATCCCTGAACCCTCCCACACTGTGGAGGATGGGTATATTTCAGGGAACACTTCAAAGACAATAGCTGAAATCCTACCCTCAGGTCCAAGGCTGGAGTGCTTGGGAGACTCCAGGAGCTCTTTCTATGCAATGGGCCAGGGACTGGTCTGAGTCCTGGTTAAGGATCCCTGCCTGGTGGGTTTTGGTGGGGCAGAAGGTATCAGGAAAAGTCAGTCTTTACAGCTCCCACGGCAGCTTATGTCATTCTTCTACGTGGGTGGCAATCCCCAAGAGCCAGGGTGGGGGCAGGATGAACAAGCTAGCAAGCACCGAGGTGAAGAGGAACAGGGGTTATTTGTTGAGACGTGCTCTTCAGAGGGGATGTCTTCCCTGCCAAAACAAACTCCTTCAGAAGTAAATATTATACATAAAAGACTAATTATGTGTTTGAAGTTTGGAGTTTAGTAGAAGAGAATTGGCTCTGCTCAGTCTGCAGTGCCAGGCTGCACAGGGGAACATGAGAGGGCAAGGAAGGAAGTAGGTGTCCCCAGTACCACTCTGACTAGGAGGTGATGTACATCTAGGGAGAGGACAGTTTCACAAAGTTGATTTTCCTGGGAACTGAAACAAAAGGGAGCCAGAGCAGAGATGGGGCCCACCAAAGGTGGCAGCAACAGTGTCAGGTCTTACCCCTTGTCCTACTTGTGCAAAGGGCTACAGCAGCACCCTTTCCAACCTCCTAACTCAACTGGATTGTACTGTTATCAGCTGCTAATAAAAAGGACTGGAGAGAGTATCCCTCTATACCTATCTCCCCACTTCAGTTGCTTGTTTTCTGCATTGTCTGTCTAACCCAGGAAAATACCTTCTTTGACAGGGCACAAGTGGAGGTCAAGCAGATATTCTGTACACAGTTCAGACCTCTATGGTAAGAGGTTGGTCTGCAGACACTAAAGAATAGTCTGATAATTGAGTGTCTGGCATAAGCTTAATAATTTACTTTTTATATACCTTCAGGCAAATAACTTCATCCCCTTGATATTAGTTTATCCAGTCAGTAAAATGGTGTAATAGTAGTCATGTTGTAAGATTATTGTGAGGTCTGTACATAATGATGCATATGAAGTAAAGTGAGTGGCATGTAACTAAGGGAAGTACATAATTTATCACCTAAACCATGCCAGTTTTGAGAGTAAATTTTAATTTCAAAATTAGAATGGAACAAAATTCATAAAGTGGGGCACCTAGTTATTATATTTATAAAGGTTACCTATTAAGAAGAAACCTGAATTTCAGTTCTGTGATTTATTGCTGTAGAACTTTAACCAAATTACTTCTTTTCCTGGAACTCAACCTATGTGTGAAATAGAGTAAAGAGGGTAAAGGGTATGAATTCAGAATTACATTCAAGTTGATAATTGTTCCTTAGAGATACATCAAAACTGTGCATTTCACCCTGGCTGGTGGCTCAGTGGATAAGGCACCGGCCTGCAAACCTGAAGGTCGCTGGTTCAATTCACAGCCAGGGCACATAACCAGGTTGCAAGCCAGGTCTCTGGCTAGATCTGGGGGTGGAAGCGGGTGAAAGGCAACCATACATTGATGTCTCTCTCCCTCTCTGCCTCCTTCCCTTCCCCTCTCTCTAAAAAGAAAAACTAAAATTTTAACACATGTGCATTTCATTTCCAAATATAAGGCTTAAATAGGATAGCATAGTATTAAATGATCAATAACTGGGTAAAATACAGGTTTCCAGATTTCTGATCATTGCAACAAAGGCAAGATCCTTGTGTTCACTGGGCCTTGCCCCTCAGCTCAGAGAAAGAAGGAGCTAGTTGCTCCCCACCTATGCTTTCTCCCTCCTCCAAGGTATGACCAGGGTGGGGCTCAACATAGAAGAGAGGAGGAAGGTATAAGCTGGACCCCTAAAGGGCTGCAGGTCCACCGGCACCACTGTTTTCAGGAACACAGACCCCCATCAGGGCCAGTGGCAAGCAGGCATCACCCCCACATGATGGAGAGTCTGGGAGAGGTGCGCCTAAGGGACCGGAGGGTCCTTCCCTTTCTGTTCCAAGAAAATATATACACCTCCTCCACAGCTCAGGACTTACCAAACTCCTTGGAAACAAGAAAACTCAGAAAACAAACAATGGCAATGACCGGGCAACTAAAACAAGGGATTTCCTTATTTTGTCCCCACAAGTTCACTTAAACATCCCTGCGTGGCACTGAGCTCAGGGACTGTGGAATCCACAGGATACCTTCCCATGCTTTTACCCTATTCCTTCCTGTGTCACTTCCTGCCACATTCACAGGAGAAGAGCAGCAGGGACCAGAAAGGGGACAGCCTCACTCAGTGACCTTTATGTTAATTGCCACGGTCCAGGGAAGATAAATCACAAGCACACGTCTGAAGAAGGAAACACCTTAGCCCTCTGCATGAGTGGCGGCAGCGGAAGGAAAGCTTTTCTCAGAGCAGCTGAACTTGTGCCATTTTTTGGAGACCCCACTACCCACACGTTGCATCACCACAATCAGCAAGGGAAAGGGTGCCTGCTTCATATGCAACTTCTGCTCAGAAGACCCACTGAGGCCTCGACAGCAAGCTCTGGGGTCCCAAGCCACCACTGGAAGAAGCCCCTGGTCTGAGGACGGGGAGCCTGGCACCTCCTCCAGACCCAGAATTTGCCCAATTCTCACTGAGCTGACAAGACATTCCTGACGATGGTCCCCATCCTTGACCTTACCTGCCTGACCGGCCCCACTGCTCCCCGGCCAGCCAGGGCTGACTTCTCCAGAACTGGGCACGGCCAGGACAGAACCTGCAGCACAGGACTTGTCCCGGAGCCCCTGACCTGGGCTCCGCTGGGCTCCCACAGCCCCTGGCTTGCTTTGGCCTGGGGTGAGCTCCCTGTGCCAGAACCTCCCTTTGAGCACTTGCCTGCCTAGCCCGGGCTGCAGACTCTGAGAGGGCAGGGACCACATCCCACTAATTCACTGTTCGGTTCCCAGTACCTCAGTCGCTATTTGTTGGAGTAGCCAGAAGACTCAGTGGCTACCTGTTGGGCGGCCAAGTTAGCGTCCCAGGGCAGGCACTCGGCAGTCAGACATGCTGTGACGCCCTCTCCTGTGGTGTGCATGCATGCATGTGTGTGTGTGCGTGGTAGGGTGAGTACCCTGTGTTTCCTCGGGAGAATTCAGGAGCTCCCTGAGGGTAGTGGCACAACCTGGTTTGAGGTCATGCACAGCCTTGCTCCTTGGGAACAGGCTCTCCTCCTCATCATCCCCACCTCTGCCCAGGAAAGTCGCCTCCCGATGGGCACCCTGGGTGCGCCTCAGCCCCAGCTCCTTGCTGTCTCACCTCTGTATCACCCTGGACACATCCTGGTTTCCTTGTCTGGAAAATGGGGAGTTTGGGGTACATGGAGGGCAGGGAGCCAATCAGTGCCATGATGCTCATTTCCATGATGTCTGAACACTACCGCCTCCTGAGCACCACTGGGGATCGGGGATCAGGGACCTGGGATCAGGGACTCCAGAACCCACTCCACCACCATGGTGACTTGAGTCTGTTGCGATGAAAATGCCTGCTGCCCACCCAGGTACTTGCATGACCATCAACATGCTTCTCCAGGCCTGGGCCTCGGCCAGAGGAAATAAGGCTCAGAGAGAGTGGGAAGCAGGCAGGAAGACCCTCCTGCTGCAAAGATAATTAAGACCAGCAAGCATTTACCAGGGAAGGTTGTGGGTCTCCCCTTCCTGGAGATCATAGAAACACGGAAGCTAATGAGCCCTCAGAGATCATCTGTTCCAGCCCCTTCATTGTATAGGAAAGGAAAGTGAGACCCACAGGGAGGAAGCTGCCCACCCAGGGTCACAGACCAGCATAACCAAAGAGCAGAGGACCAGCCCTGTTGCCAGAGCAGATTCCATTCCTGCAAGTTGGAGGCCGCCTGCAATCACAGGACAGCCCTGACGATTCTCCGGAGATGGGGTCTTTCCAGGCAGATGAGGAGGGGGAGGCGGGAGGCCCGAGCCTCAGGAGGCCTGAGCCCAGGTGCTCCCTGTCCCTCTGGAGTGGCTGCCCCTGCCCAGGTTCCGGGTCTCTCCTCAAAGGCTTGCCTGCACAGCCAGCCCACCACCCTCCAGGAGGCAGGCGTCCGCCCCTCCCTGGGGAGCACCTTCCAAATGCTCTGGGGGGTGGCAGCTACCCACCACCAGGGCTCCTGCATTCAGGAAGCTTGTGGCTGAGGGGCAGGCTGAGGTGCGTGCACTTAGGGACAGCCACTGGGATGGAGAGAAATGGCCAGGGAGTTCAGAGGAGATGGGAGTACCTGGCTCATGGACAGATGCGGGGTAGGACCTGGACTGGGAGGTGGGAGGGGTGAAGGTGGCCCTGCCTCCTTCCTGAAGCCTTGCCCCTCACCTTTCTGGATAGAAACAGGTGGGGGGTATAGAGAGTGGGTGTCACGACACATGCATTGGGACTTTGGGCTCCTGACAAGAATTGGGGGCCTCAGGAGCCCAGTGACCTGAGCTCTTCATTCCCCAGCTTTGAATCTCAGTTGCCTCCTCTCAAAATCCAGCAACGAAGGGCACCTCCCAGAGCTCAAGGCAGAGCTCACAGAAGGCCCAGGAAGAGCCTGGGGCCAATGGTGTCTCAGAATCATTTCCGTTCCTTGTCATTTCAGTGAATTGTGGGGACCTACCTGGACCCGCAAAGGTGGTAGCAAGATGACTTTCAGCCAGAAGACACTTGAGATTCAACAGGAAACAGAGGGGAAAGCCTTCTAGGAACCCCCCTTGTCTGACAAGAGCAGCAACTTCTGGGAAATAAGGCTGCCGCAGATTTCTTCCCTGGGATGGGGGCCTCCTCCCGGAAGGGCCACCGTGAGTGCAACTGACCCCAAACCCCTTCTGCAGGGGGTTCTGTGGCCTTGAAGGAGACAGGAAGGCCACTCACACTTGGGTAAACAGACACCATCACATGCTGTGATGCACTGTTCTTTCTCCTGAAACCCCATGTGTCTTTCCAAACAGTCATTGACTTTCCCTGCAGGTCCCGTTCACCCCTTTTCATGGATCAGGATGGCATGCAAGCCCCAAACCCCAAGCGTCCCTCTCCGTCTCCATCCCTGAGGGTCATGCGTATGTGCAGGTCGAACATGGAAATAAGCAGCCTTTCCTCCTGTCAATCTGTGTCTTACCAGTTTACTACCCACACCTCAGTCACCAACTGAAGGGAGTGGAGGAAAAGCCTTTCTTCCTTTACGATGCTCAGGGGACTGTATACATTGAAGTGTTGGTTTTATTTGGATCATGACCCAGACGCACTGGGAAAAAATATCCTTTGTGACGTGGGTGAGACACTCATAGGGAATTATTGTGAGTCACTCCAGGTGCTAGGAAAACACTATGTTATGGTGTGTTAAAAAGAGAATTATGTTTCAACACTATATACTGAATACTTACTCATTGATGTCGTATCTGATGTCATTGTAAGAAATAGCCAAAGCTGTAAGAAGTTTCATGAGTTTCATTTTTTGTTTTGTTTTGTTTTTTGAGACATACTGACAATTGTCGGGTTAGCAAAACCTCCTTGGGTTGAGAAAATGCTCTGGAAAATGTCAGTGTTGCACCTTATTTTCTACCTTACAATCCATAGAGAAGGTGACGCAAGTGGGCTCCGTGCAATCCATTGGTAACAGATCAGTGAGGCGGGAGAAAGCAAAGCAGGAAAACCTTTGGGATGGGGTGAAAAGTCAAGTGATGGACCCGTACTTACTGCTTTTACCAGGTGGGTCCAGGACGATTCAGCCAACAAGGAGCAGGGTCATAATCACGGTGAAGGGATTTGTGGTCTCTGCTCTGGGGTGGTGGTTGCACCTCAGGGCTTGGGAAAAAGGGGTTACTTTGACATTCCAAAGGTAGGTTATCATGGACCCCCAAAACAAGAGACAGGCTCCATTAGGGTCAAGACTGACTTTTCTCAGGGAAGCGTCTAGCCTCAGATAGGACTGCCCGACGTGAGCTGCTTTGAGTTAGAAACTTGATTTCAGACCATCCTGTGTGGTTACTTGGGGTCTCTGAGTGTGTGAGGCCGCCACACGGGCCTCCCTGAGCTGGTCAGTTAGCGTGTGGCCCCTTCTCGTCCACCATGGCCAGGACCTTGCTAGTCATGGATGCTGCGCTTGTGCACAAGAGGCCTCGTTATGCCACTCTAGCTGCGGGTGAGCTTCACCTGTGCCCAAACAAACGTCTTCAGCATCAAGTGGGGAAGGGGGTGGAGCACAGAGGTGCTGACCCACATGGGGCTTCTGTGTCCAACCTTGGCAGGCTTCTCATGACAGGGAGCAATCGTACATGTCAGACAGCGTGTGGGTTTTGAATCCCAGCAACATTGCTGGCAGCGGCTGATGCCTGGAGACAGAAATGTCTCCCCCTCGTGCCAGCCCCTCCGCGAGGCAGCATCTGTGCTGCTCCTCCCAGCCTGAGACAGCCCGCTCCGTTGCCAGGCGATGGCAGCCGGCAGCCAGCAGCCCTTCGCTTGGGAGGAGGGAGACAGCGGGGAGGCAGGCCGAGAAGCAAGGAGGGGCGGGAGGAACAAGCTGCCAGGGCCAAGGCTCCCCCTGCCTGGGGGTCCGGCCCAGGAGGAGACATGAGGGGTGGGGTCTTCTGTTGGCTGCCGGTTGCCCACAGACCCCACTTCCCGGGTTTGCTCCTGGGGGCAGCCCCATCCTCCGAGCTTGAGGCCACACAGAAGGCTGGGGGGATGCAGGCATGTGCACCTCCTGGGAACACCAGTGACACCGGTGATGAACGCACCTGTTAGCACCTATTCCCGGAGCCACAACTCCACACAGGCCTGTCCTGGGAGACCCTGCTGGACTCGGATTAAGTTCAAACAGTCCATGCAGCGGCTCATCCAATGAAAAACATCTGCATCACTGCCCACCTCAGCTGGGGCCGTCCCAGAAGGCCAGCGGACTGCAGCCTTCTCTGAGGTGGAGAAACCTGTCCGCCGGACCTTTGGGGCAGGGAAGCAGGAGCGTGTGGTGCTCGTTGCACAGGGGCCTGGCCACCTCATCGATGCTGCTGTGCTGGGGACCCTGTCTTCTGCCATTGGCTCAGACCCGGCTGTCCACCAGAAGGTTGCGTGGGCCTCAGCCCATCTCCCACTCTCGGGTTCCTGGTCTTAGGAGGGGGGCTTGCCATGTAAGGTCCTTTGCCTCCTTCCAGGCTCAGGTGGGCTGGGATTATCCCCCCACACACACACCCAACTCCCATCCACCAGGAAAGAAGCCCCAGACAGTCAGTGACCTCTGTCTCTCTTTGGTCAGGGCACTTTCTAGAGCCACCTGCCTGTGATCAGGAGCTCTCACCTGCTGGCCTGGGCGGGGGTGGGGGGTGGGGTGGGGATTCAGAGGGAACCCAGGCTGGCAGGAAGGGGGATGAGGTCAAGCAGCTGCCTCAGACATCCACCTTTCAAGACCCAGCCTCTGAGAGAGGAAGGGTGTGTGTATCCAGGGAGAAGGACATCAGGGAGGCCAGCAGTCAGGAGCTGAGCAACAGCAAGGCCCAGACAGCCTCCTCTTTCAGCAGCATCTTTCTGGCTCCTGGTTGCTAGGAGCAGGCTTTTCCATTGCTAAGCAACGGGAGCCTGGCGGATTAAATCTGATTTCCTGAGCTCACTGGAAGGGGTGGGGGTAGGGGGACAGAAGGTGCGATGCACATACCCTGAGGAGGCTCCTCTTTGCCTCCCAGCTCCGTTGGGGAAGGTGGGCAGTGGGTGAAGGGAAAGGGAGGCCCAGCTGGGAACGGATCCCTCGGGAGAGGTGGGAGGGGTGGTAGTGGGAGGGTTGTACACCGGGTACTCATTGTAGCAACCAAAAGACCAAGGTGAGACTGGCAAGGAAGAGGCCATTCAGAGAACAAAGGAATGCTAATGCTGCTCCTCCTTTGAAACCTCAGCAAAGGCCTGCCCTCCCTGGGGGTATTTCTGAGCCACTTGACCAGACTGCAAGAATGGGGGCAGGTTTTGTCTTACAAGTATGGGAGGATCAGGGCATTTTAGGGCCCTGGGACCTGATTTACTGCAGAATGACAGGCCCTTGGGAAAGTGGCCCTCTGCTTTGAGCTTAGATAATAACCCTGGATGACAGGGAACTCACTTCTTCCTATGATGGTCCTTCTGTACCTCACCCTTGGAGTGCTTTGTCCCCTGTAGCCCAAGTCAGCCTTCTTGTGGCTCCTTCTCGCAGAGGGCCAAGGGAGCTGGTCCAAATCTGTCCTGCTGTGAGGACCTGTAGCCTCTCTTCTGAGAGCCACATCTTCTGCCTCTTGCCGCCTCTCAGGATCAGGCTGTGTGGGGGCCTCTCTGGGACTTGGTGCTCTGTGACTTCCTGCTCTCCCAAGCCTGGTACTTAGCCTCCTTATGAGGCAAGGTGGTAGGAGGACAAATTTACACAGTCCAGGACCCAATTTATGCCCCAGAGTCTAGCCTTCTCCCACTGCCTGGCTCATGTAGGATCCTCCTGTCTCAGGACAGGGTCCTGTTTCAGAGGAAAATAAACAAAGAGAGTATGTGTGTGTGTATGTGTGTATGTGTGTAGGGTGTTTATAAATTTAACAGTAGAATGGGGGTGTGATGCATCCTGTAGATCCACTCTCTAGCAATACAACCATAAATGGTTAAATCATTTAAATTTGTTAAAATGCCCTAATGTCATACAGTAAATGAGGAACATTTAATCAAGAAATTCAAATAAGTGTGATAATCAGAGCAAGATGCTATGGCATTTGAGCCATGACTTTCTCCCATTCTTGTCTCTGCCTTCTCCCCACAGATCAGTGCATTAAACTCTACCCTCTGTGTGTGCTCAATAAGAGGGGATCTGTCTTCCCCTAGTCCCTACTAATGAGCTACAGTTCGATCCCTGGAATGGTAGGATTCTGTGTTATCTTATCCCTCCCTTCTGGCTCTGTGTTGCAGAAGTTTTATTCCAGTCAGGCAGGGCCAGAAGGAAGGAGATAAGTGCTTGTCTAGAGCTGGGTTGGGGGAATGGGAAATTTGAGGGGAGATAGCTAAAGGGTAAAGGTTTCTTTTTAGGAGTTGGCAATATTCTAAAATTGATTGTGGTAATGTTTGTACAATTCTGTGAGTATACTAAAAACCATTGAATTCTGCACTTTAAATGGATTGATTGTGTGGCTTATGAATTGTCTCAATAAGAATGTTATTTTTTAAAAAGCCTTAACAGAACAGAAGGTGATCTTGAACAGAGCCCTGAAGCATAATCAAATAATCACAAAATAAAGAAAGGTATTTCAAACTGATGAACCAGCATGAGACATGGTTTGGAGTCTTGAAATATGAATTATATGGTGTAAACAAAGAAGGTATGAGTGGGTGGTTTAGGCAGGTGTTGTGTGAAAGAAGATGAGCCTGGGAAAGTAGCCTTGAGACTTGATTGTCGTGCTCAGAAGTTTGGAATTAATCTCACCACATCAATAAGGATTCATGAGTGGATTCTGGGATGTAGAATGACAAAATCAGATAGATTTCCATTTTTACAGAGCAAGCCCTGACAACAACAATAAGTCTATAGAATATATGAGAGGAGGCAAGAATACCAATTATGCTTTTGTAACCTGTGTAATCTACAAAGGCTGTCACTAGGAGCTTTCTCAATTGTTTTCTCTTTCTTAAATATTGGAGTTAAAATTGGAGTCATAATTGGAGTCACCATGAATTTATAAAGTCTACTGGGAGAATTTACATCTTTTTTTAAAATTTTTTATTGCTGTTGTATTACATCCATCCCCTTTTTACTTCCCTCTGCCCCCTTCCCCACCCATCCACTCCCCCCAAGTCAATCCCACTTGTTGTCCATGTCTGAATTGACATCTTTTATATATCACTTGCCTAATCATAAACATTGGCAAGTCTTCATTTTTCAAAGTTCTTCAGTAATTTATTTTTCAATACATTTTTATTTTTGATTACAGTTGATTACAATATTATATTACTTTCAGTGATTAGATATTTATATAACTTACAAAGTGATCACCCCAATAAATCTAATACCTATCTGGCACCCTACATAGTTATTACATTATTGACTTTGTTCCTTATTCTGCATTTTATATCCCTTTGATTATTTTATAACTACCAAATTGTGCTTTTAATCTTTTCACCTTTTTACCCAGCCGCTCAAACCCCCTCCTATCTGGCAACTCTCAAAATGTTCTCTGTATCTATGAGTCTTTCTGTTTTGTTTGTTCATTTATTTTGATATTTAGATTCTACCTAGAAGTGAAATCTTTCTCTCTCTAACTTATTTCACTCAGCACAATAGCTTATAGGTCCACACATGTTGTCACAAATAGTTTCATTATTTTTATGGCCCAGTAATATTCCGTTGTATGTATATACCACCTCTTCTCTATCCCTCCGTCTATTGATGGGCATTCAGGTTACATCCATATCCTGGCTATTGTGAATAATGCTGCAATAAACATTTGGATGCATATGTCTTTTTGAATTAGTGTTTTGGGTCTTTTGAATAAATACCCGCAAGTGGGATTACTGGGTCCTTCTTCATCTCTGGTTATATAGCCTTTGTTATAAAGTCTATTTTGTCTGGTATAAGTTTTGCTACCCAGCTTTTCTTTTTTTCATTTCCATCTGTATGACATATCTTTTTACATACCTTTACTTATTTTTTTTACTTTTTTAAAAAGATTTTGTTTATTATTTTTTAGAGAGAGAGGAAGGGAGAGAAGCAGAGAGGGAGAGAGACATTGATGTATGGTTGCCTTTCACCTGCCTCCAGCTATGGACCTGGCTGGAGACCTGGCTTACAACCTGGTTATGTGCCCTGGCTGGGAATCAAACCAGTGACCTTTCCGTTCACAGGCTGGTGCCTATCCACTGAGCTACCAGCCAGGACTCTTTTTGTTTTCTATCTCCATTTTTATATTTCTTATCTCTTTGTTGAAGTTCTCACTGAGTTGATTTATCCTTCCCCTAATTTCATTGACCATCTTTAAAACCAGTGTTTTGAACTCTGCATGCTATAGATTGCTTGTCTCCATTTTGTTTAATTCCTTTTCTGGAGTTTTGTTCTCTTCTTTCATTTGGAACATGTTTCTTTGTCTCCTCATTTTGACTGCCTCCTTGTGTTTGTTTCTATGTATTAGGTTGAGCTGCTATATGTCTCCCAATCTTGGTAGAGTGATCTTAAATAGTAGGTGCCCTGTGGGACCAAGTGGCACACCCTCCCCAGTCACCCGAGCTGGGCACTCCAGGTATGCCCCTCCATGTGGGCTTTGTACATCCTCCTGTTGTAGTTGAATCATGATCGCTGTTGGCACCTCAATGAGTGGAATTGACCCCAGGCCTTATCAGCTGTGAGGACCAGCCAAGATTACAATAAAGGAGCTGCTGTGCAGGGGCCCACCCCACAGTGCAAGACTCACTTCAGTGGGGCCCTGCAGAATCTGATACCTGCAGAATCTGCGCTTTATGTGTGTCACTCATGGAGGTCTTGGGTGGTGCTCTCATGCAGTCTGAATCTATCCACTGAGTGTGCTGGTTCTGGGGACTCCAGGGAGGTGCAAGCCAAGGTCAGCTGCCACCTGTGCTCTGCCTGGGGCCACCTAGGCATAGGCTACAAAGTAATCTACAGGTGGCTGCTACCTATGCTGGGCTTTGAGATGCCCAGGAAAGGCCACACAGCAGAGACTGGATGCTGCTAGTGCCAGGCTTGGGGTTGCTTAACAAGGGGTACAGGGCATGCAGAAGCCAGATGCTGCTTGTTTGGGGGTTATGAACCTCTGAGGGATTCTATGAAAGCCTGTAATAGGAGCTGAGAGAGGCCATATGTATGGAAAAGCCACTAGAAACAGCTTGGGTGGGCCTGCAAGTTGGGTGGCGAGGGGTCTCAGGGAATCACCAGGGTTGGGCAGTGTTAGCCAGGTTGATGGAGACTCAGATATGGTGTCTGCCTATGCCTTCAGGGGGAGTGCACAGTGGTCTGTGCCAGCACTTCTGTTTGGGAAAAAGCTGCCCCTCCAGCCCTCACCCTGAAGGCAGACAATTCAGTTCTTCTTGGTATGTCCTTGGCGCCTTTCAAACTGCTTCCCTGCACTGTAGCTCAGAGCTAGTGATTCTGAGTAACTCCATGTGCAGGCCCTTTATGGGGGACTCCTGGGACTCTAGAAGTTTCTGTCTCACTCAGCCTCAATCCCTTCTGGGGTTTATAGCCATAGGATATGGGAAATTCTCTTCCTGGTACTGGAACCCTAGGTTGTAGCTATTGGGGTGGGGCTGAGACCACTTGCTCTTCCGGGAGAAGTTTTGTAGCCAAGATAGCCATCCTGATTTTTTAAAGATTTTTATTTATTATTTTTTAGAGAGAGGGGAAGGGAGAGAGGCAGAGAGGGAGAGAGAGATCCATGTATGGTTGCCTTTCACCTGCCTCCAGCCACAGACCTGACTGGAGACCTGGCTTGGAACCTGGTTATGTGCCCTGGCTGGGAATCAAACCAGCGACCTTTGGGTTTGCAGGCCGGCGCCTTATCCACTGTGCCACCAGCCAGGGCCACCCTCCTGATTTTTAACTACCACATGTGTGTGTGTGGGACCAGCCCCTTCTAAGTCTCCATTCCTCCTATCAGTCTTGATGTGGCTTTTCTGTAAATCCTCAGTTATAGGGCTTCTGTTCAGCTAGACTTCAGGTAATTCTCAATGATGGTTGTTCTGTAGTTTAGTTGTAATTTTGAGGCAGTCAGAGTGGGGGCAAGTACCCCATTTACTACTTTGCTATCTTAATCTCTCAATGGTTTTCTCTATGCTACCTCCTTCTGTGCCTGCCTTGAAAATTGTTCCCACCTGGTCATGCCTGTAATAGGATTTTATTTTTAGAAAAATAAATGTGTATAGTCTTCAAAAGAATTACTCAGAGGTGGCATTTCTGGTTCCAAGAGATATTTTGGTGCCCGGAGTCTACCAGGCAAACTGCAAACCAACCCTACAGGTGGCCACAAAGTCCAGTTATGGGCCTTGACCTGTTTTCTGCATGCCCCCCACACACTTAACTTAGGATATCCTCTTTGCTTTTAATGCTCCCCTTCTACCTTCAGCCCTAGATTCCAGTTTCCAGATCTACCACCAATCTGCTTATGGCCTAAGTCAAGTCCCTCACTTTTCTGGGTCTTTGTTTCTCTATTTCATGTGGAGTTCTGAAAAGATTTTCTCTAAGGGCCCTTAGCACTTTCCGACTTAGCTTTTTTAAAAATGGAGCTAAGCCCGAATGGGCAGATGAGGGACAGAGAGACAGAGAAATTCAGAAGGATGGAGAAGTGAGGTAGGCCTAGAGTACCTTATGTCTCTCTCTCTGGCTTAGAGCTTCCTGGGCATATGGTGACTGGGAAGGGTAGGGCCTGCCCCCTAGCCCTACCCTACAGGTTGCGGAGCCTGGCATCTGCCCCTGGAAGCGTTTCATTTTCAAATCCAAAAGGTATTTTAGATTTTCCAATGCTCTCTTTGCATCCAAATCTCAGGAATGAATGTAGTTTCCTCTATTCCACTTCTCTCCACTCTGGGATTGTCTGTTCCCCCACAATACAGTAAGCACCTGAGAAAAGTTTGTCAAATTGAGAGAAACCCATCAGTTTTGCCAGGAAAGTGTCTGGTTGGATTGGTGCCATAGCCATAAAGTGATCTGCGTTGGCAGAATCAAGCTGAAAAGCTAGAACCGAGGCTAAAAAGTCTGAAACCCCTGTAAGGCCACATCACCAAGTATTGAGTACTGTGACAAAGCCCTGGGCTTCTGTAGACCCATGGCAACCCTAACTTCTGTCAAGACAACATCATGGTCCCAACCCAAACTGCAAGTCTCAGAACTCCCAGACCCCTTTTACAAGATGTTTTACTGTATTCCCAATGTCACTGATCTGATACTGAGTATGGGTGTGGCCAGGGTAGAACTTGATCAAATAATTTAAGGAACAGCAACTTCGTGTTTTTCACCAGGCACAACAGGTCAACTTCTTTGTGATAGGAGAGGCACAGAGAATTAGAGCCTTAGAAGAAGCATAGGTCTGCAGCAAACATAGATTAAATATATCCAAACAAGAGGAATGGTGATTAGGGAGTCAAGGAAGCGGGTGGAGAACTCTGTAGCCCAAGCTACTGTTTGTCTTTCATAGCTGTTTAGGAGCTAGGTCTAGACAAAGCCCATAAAGACAATTAAAGTAAAACGTTTGCACCAGGCCCAGGCACCAGGGCTTTGATGCATTGGTGAGAGAATATGGAGTCTGCATCCACCACCCATCCGGTCTGCTGGAACCCTGGGGCATTGGATGGAGCCTACATCTTTCTTCCTAAACTTCCCTCAATGGTGTTGCCTGCTGGGTTTATAGTTCCCCTTGTTCCCTTCTCATCTCTCCTTGGAGGTGGTATTGACCAGCCCTTTCACACCAGATAAGAACATCATGTTCTTCCTGATCTAGAAGAGCAAAGCAGTCTGTAGTCCCTGGGGTTTGGGAGGGCCAGAGAGGGGAAGTTCTAATGTTTGTAAGCAGCCCCAGGGGCTCCTGATCCAGATATCCTCCACCACCTCCTCATCTTTATCCTGCCCCTCAAGCAGCCTCTTGATTGCTTTGTTCATTGCCCAGAGACGTGCAGAAAGCCAAGAACAATGCATCCCATCTCCCTGGAATTGTCACCACAATATGGGGGCTGGCTGAGGAATAAAGTATGCTGTGCTACTCACTAGGTCGCTCTCCAACTCTCTCCAGTCCTTCCCTGCTTGCCATTGGAGTCTGCCTTGGTCCACAAACACTGTCTCCAACCTACAGGACGGACTGAACACCATCACTAGCCTCCCTGGCAGCCTAGCATAGCAAAATACTATTCAAACCAGTTTTAGTGGCCTTGAGGCTCAGGGGAAGAGTCTGAAAGGTGGGCAAGGACAGTGAGAACCTGTGGGGTTGTAGCAACTGATGAGTCAATATTTCCTGAAGGGTTCTTCTCTTGCCTTTCTCTGCAGTAACTCATTCTCAAGGACACCTGCAGGAACTCCAGAGCTCAGGACAAAATTTTTGTCCTTGGATTCCCCATTTAAGGCCATTCCTTTCCACCCTGTGGCAAAATCTTCGCAAGTCACACTCTCTCCTAGCCTCAGATTCACCCTTGGTTTCCAAATACTCCAATGGGGCCATTTTAAATTTGATCAAGGACATATAAACTAAAAGAAAAGTATAGTCAGGCCTTGGGGTGGCCTGAAAGGAAGATGTGAGATCTCATATTCCATTCCATTAGCAGTCCTATTAGCAGATGCACATCATGCAATCTCTCTCCGAACCCCTCTCCTGAAACAACAGCTGTCTGTTGGCCATGGGCCCGCTCAACCCTGAAGGCCAGTTTCCCATGTGTTGCTATATTCCCTGGTTCAATGGCAGAGCAACAGATGTGAAGCTGACTATGTTAGAATTGTGTCTCCTGTCCCAGTTCTAGTCTCTCCTAGCTGGATAAAGACCCTTTATCTAGGACAGTGGGTTTAAAAAGAAATCAATACTGTCTTCATTTTATATTATATTTATTAGTTTCTCTGCCTTTTATTCCTCACCCCCAAGACAACTTTTGTACAAAAATCTTAAGGTTTTCAACTTAAATTCTTCATGGATAGGTTTTCAGAAACCCATTCCTCATGTTTATGGAAGTGATACTGTAGGGTTAGCAATGATTAATTATTGTACATCAAAAGGATATAAAACATCACCAAAAACTGCCAAAATAGCCTTGAGTACAAAAGAGAAACACAAATGCAAACTTTGCGAGTCAGTTTTGGCTAAAAACATTTTGACGTTGGAAGTAATCGGTTAAATGAAGAAGTACTTGTAAATGACTTGAACATAAATGTTCAAAACATTTTATTTATAATACTCCAAAACTAGAAAAAAAAACAAAATACCCATGAAGAAGTGAATGAATAAACAAACTATATTATGTTTCTACAATGGAATACTACATAGCAATGAAAGGTAATGAAATATTGATCATACATTATTTTGAGTCTCAAAATAATTATGCTGAGTGAATGAATCTCTAGACAAAAAGAATCCATACTGTATGATTCCATTTATAGAAAATTCTTTTAAAAATCCAACTAATTAATAGTGACAGAAAATAGTTCACTTGTCACCTGAGGATGGTAGTGAAGGGATAAATGTACTACACAAAGGCATTTGTGGTGTGGGTGGTATGTCATTATATCTAGATTTTTGCAATGATTTTATGAGTGTATACATTTTGTAAAAATTTACCAAATTATACTTTAAATATGTACAGTTTATTATATATCAAGCATAACATCATTGGGTATAAAAAGTAATTAGATTTAGAGCAAAAAATTAATTGTAGCAGATGCTGTTGGGCTGACTCAATATCCATTTCAACTGTCTTCTCTATTTCTGTCACAAAAGCTTAATGTTTACTCTTCCAGACTCACAGCTAGAAGTTAGAAAGTTTAAAATCTTTTTAAGTCCACAGAACCCCTTTTCCTTTTCAGCTGAAATCTTATAATAAAGCACATTGTATGAACTACATAAAGGCAGGGCTGCAGTGGTGTGATGGAGGGTGCTTGTCAGACTATTGAAACCTCTGCTAATTATCTTTTTTCTCCTTTACCTTCTCTCCATCCATCCTTTCCCTTTGCTGTAGTCCTTGAGGTGTTCTGAATAATGTCTGGTTTTATGCAGATCTTCTCTTTTCCAGGCTACTTACTATCTCACTATCTGTACTAAAAAATGGTAAGAGTCCAGTCTCCTTCATTTGATAGGATCCACAAAAAGATGAAGGGACCTACACAAAACAGAAGCAGAACTTGGTGGCCCAAGTGTTTTTGTGAATTCTAAGCCAGATGCCTCTGTTGGCCTATGGGTAGTGTTTCTAAAGGGCTTTATTTTTATGGGATTTTCTCTTTAGTTTCTTCACAGGTATCATGAACCCCTAATGAATTCCTGTTACACTAGTCCTATGCATAACTACTTATATGCCAGCTGTTTAGTTCTCTTTATCTTTGGTAATGGTGTTACAGGCTTGTGAACCTTCCCCCTCCCTTCTGGAGAACCCATTCTCCAGGATGAGTTTGGATCTGTAGCAAAGGTTTGGTAGTGAAGTTGTGACATGTTGGAACAAGAACAAAATATTGGAACCAAAAGCTCTGGGTGAAACAGTAACTGTCAGGAGACTACCCAGGAAAAATGTACCTCAGTACAAGTACCACCTCAAATGAAGAAGACATCAAGCTACCAAAGGAGCCTGGGAACCAAAAAACACAAATAATCTTAAGTCCCAGTCTTTCTCTGGATGCCTGCAAGGGGCTCCACCCAAACTCAGAGGGGCAGCTCGGACCCTCTTCAAAGATACTAAGTCAATAGAGGTGGAGTTTCCGCCAGTAGTGGGAAGAGGATACAGGAAGAGGGACTTCAGAGGAAGGGGAACATATGAAAGCAGCTGGCCTGGCCTGTCTGAAGGGATTGGGAAGAAACTCTCCACTGAGGGTAGGAGAGAGTAAAGTCCACTGAAAGGGACAGGGTTAGATTTAGAGAAACCAGGAGCTTGGAAGAAAGCATCCTGGCCTCTACAGATGGGACTGGTGATGGGGTTAAGGCCAAATCTCTTCAAGGAGGAGTTGGAAGTGATTAGGTTTCAAATACCTAGGGTGGTTTCCAGACCATAAAGCTAAGAGCTAGAGTACCTTTCAACCGTATAATTTAATTTAGTAATGATACCAGTGCCATAGACTCTCTGTTCAGTACATCTGATCTGTCATTTAGTAGCAGACCCATTATAGGCCAAAGAGCAAGATAAAGATTGCAACTCCAAAAAGAGCCTTCTCACAAATGTATGTCACTATGTGTGTTGCCTAACACTGAGTGTGAGAGAATTGCCAATTAAAGCTGGAAAGAAGCTGCAGTAGGAGACTCCTCTCTCCCTCTCTCCCTCTCTCCCTCTCTCCCTCTCTCTCTCTCTCTCTCTCACCCACACACACTCCTTTTCCAACAGGGTGCTGTCCTGTAAAAGAACATGAACACCACAATTTAGGCAAAAACTGAAAAAGCATAGAAAATGTGGTAGTCACAAAAAATAAGAACTGAGGCCCAGAAGATAAGGTCATAGAGCATAAGAGAGTCTACGCAGGGACTTATCCCAGGTGACAAGGTTTGTCGGTGGCAAACCTGGAGCTAGATTTTCCTGACTCTCCATGCAAAATGGAGTTCAGGATGAAATGAGTGCTTCTTAGGCAATACTATAGCTAGACTAAAGAAGGATCGTCCTATGAAATTTTGCCATTTGCAACAACATGGACCGACCTGGAGGGAATTATGCTAAGTGAAGTAGTCAGCAAAAGACAAATACCATAAGAATATCATTTATATGTGGAATACAAAAAAAAAAAAAAAACAAATAAACATACAAAATGAAGTTCATGGACATAGAGAACAGATCTGTGGCTGCCTGTGGTAAGAGGTGAGAGGTGGGCAAAATGGAGAGTTCAAAAGGTACAAATTTCCAATTATAAAATGAATAAGTCATAGGGATATAATGTGCAGCATAGTGACTATAGTTAATAACACTGTATTGCATATTTGAATGTAGCTAGAAGAGTGGGTCTTGAAAGTTTCCATTATAAGAAAAAATATTTGTAACTATGTATGGTGATGGGTGTTAACCAGACTTACAGTGGTGTTCATTTTGTAATATATACAAATATTGAATTATTACATCGTACACCTAAAACTGATATAATGTTATAGTGATTATATCCCAATTAAAGTTTCTTCCTACATAAGGATATAAGACACTAACATGGAACAGTGAGAAAAAAAGGAACAACAAAAACATTCATTTGAGATAACTGATTTGGAGTAAGCAAAGTAATAAATTTGGGTCATTCACAAAGTCTCTCTGAATCCTAGGGATTCTTCTCCAATGTTTAGAAACTTGATGGCTGTTTTCTAAAGATGATCCATGGCATTTCACTGCATAGGACCCAGGGTACAGGTCCTCACTCCAGGCCAATAAGGTTGATTTCATATTGCTCAGTATTTTTGTTAGTGTGGGGCCTCCAAGAATCAGACAACAAAATGAAATTAACGTGCAAGGATTTATTAAGGTAAATAAAACCAAATGTGGGAAGAAACCTGGAAAAGCTAGGACAGCAATGAGACTACAAAAGAGAAAGGGAGTGAAGATTGGGTGGAAGTGCCCTAGTCTGCCCTACACTCTAGGAAAGTTTTAGCAAAACCATCAGGAATTCATGAAGCCAAGGTCAGCTGGCAGTCAGGGGAGTTCTGTGTCTCCCAGGAATGAGCCTACCTTAATATGTCTGCTGTGTAACAAGTGTCTTGGTGCAGATGCTAGGATGGATTTCAGAGTGTAGCAGTCAAAGCCCTTGATCAATTATGCTCCTCAGAGTTGGAGGTCATACAGGCACTCTCTTGGGTACCTAAAGCTCCCCTTTTAGCTTCTACTGTACCCTTTCTTTGCCCAGTGGCAGCTTATTTCACCATACCCACAGGCCCAAATGGGGCGATGGGTCTGCAGATTGGAAGAACAGAAGAGAACAGGAACCAAAGAGCTTCTGCCTGATGCACTAAAATTAGGCCCGCCATGAGCCATGGCCCTACCCTCTATCAAGGACTAACATGTTCATACCACTAATGCTACTTGTCAATCAAAACCACTCAGTTCTTCCTCTCCCATGCCCCAGGATACCACAAGCAGCCAGGCACAGGTCCTCCAGCTGTGCCAGACAACATGGTTGGAAAGACCTGGCCTGCAACTGGCCCCAGTGGGCTCTTCCCAGACCTTTTCCCTGTGTCCAGTGAGAGACACGCTGGGTCAACCTTAAACAAGTCAGCTGAGGATTGGAGGATTCTATACCTTCTGGGCACTTTACAAAGCCCTATTTTTAACCCAAAGAGAACACAAAACTTCAGGAAAGGCTTGACAGGTCATGCTCATTTGTACATTCCTGTTTTTTGCATTATTTTAGGAGTGTGGTTAAAGCTGAAGTCTTAATGAAGCTTAATACAGAAAAGCATGTGTTTACCCCCCACCCCCCCAAAAAAACCCACTCAGTTCTAGTTGTCTTTCTAAGTACCCTGAATGTCCAGAGCCTTTCATGCTACAAGACACCCGTTATCCTTCCTTTCCCTAGCCTCCTAATCATCCAGGTCCTGACAACACAGAGCAAAACAGAGAATGACCAAGAAGGTGGGGTGAGAGTTGGACAGTGCCACATGCAACTGTTTTCTTCCAACAGAGGGTTTGACTATCGGGACCAGGAAAGGAACAGCTTAGGAAACGAACATTTTATTGATGCCCCCACCCCTACATATATGTAACCTACATTACTCCACACACCTGCACTGATAGGTATTCGTGTGCCTGCTTGACAGAGGAGAAAACTGAGGATATCTGTAAGCTACTTGCCCACAATAAACCAGGATCCTAGGGGACAGATCCAAACTTTGCCCTTTAGTGAGTTTTCTCTCTCGCAGAATCCCAGGGATTGGCAGAGGGAGAGCCCTTTCTGCAAACTGTTTCCCCTGGAGGCTACCACTAATCTGCATTTCTGTTGACTGAAGTGCCTTCAACTCAACTCCAGCCTCTAAGGAGTCACTGCCTCAAGGAGCCACTTTTCCAGTACGCCTGTCAGCTTCTGGCCTTGACAGGAGGCAGGTGAAACCCTGGATCAAGGTCAGTGTTCATTTACCTGCAGGGGCCAGAGCAGAGATCTGTAACTGGCTTGAGGGAATCCAGTCATGGAGGGCTCTGGTGAGCCAGGGATTGGAGCCTGTCTTGGCTTTTTAGGTACCCTAATCTAATCTAACCACCACCCACTGTTATGGACATAATAGCCTATTCTTCCACAACACTGGCCCAAAGGGATTTCTTTATTGCTCTAGCTTTGATTTTATATTTTAAAAGCCCATATAATACCAATTTAGAAGATTTAACAAGCACATTCTTGGGCACTGAGTCATAGGTGGAAGGAGGTAGAAGAGGAAGCAGAAATCTGACCAAGGGAAAGTGTCAAAATATCACAAGATAGCAAAGAGTCTATGTTGCCAACCAGTCGCCGATAATCCCTCCCACTCTGATTTTTTGAAGTAAGTTGTGTATAGTATGTTGAAGAGGATGTTGTGTTATTTTGTATTAGTAATACTAGTGTACTAGTGAAATATTTTGATGACTCTTACTTTTCCGAAAAAAGAAAGACCGTTTGGTGGTGCGGGAAGATATTCAATACACAGCTCTGCTTTCTCATCCTTGGGCAAGTCAAGTTTACATTTAATTATGAGTCCAGAGTCAGTAGGAAGGCAGGCAAAGAGCTGAACAGGCATCAGGGGTCCCAATACCTAATGTCTCCATTTTCCCTGCTTTATGCCAACTCTCCCTACATGTGTGATGCTTGGGAAGCAGGCTTTATGTGTAAGAACTGCAAGTAGATGGGGTGGGGCCTGGAGGGTGGTCCCAGATAGCATGAACCCCTTGCAGAGAGCCAGAGAAGAGATATGCCATGTGTAGTAGGTCTCCATTAGAAAATGCAGACGCTGGAACGCATTGTATGCTTCCCCCTAGAAGCAGGTAGTCTTCAGAGGCCTTTGTGATAGGTAGAGAAAGAGAAAGAAAGCTGGAAATAAAATACTCCTAGGATGAGGGGGAAGGTGATGGCAAGAGGGTCACTGAAGCTCAGGGTACCATCAGTGATGTTGAAACTCGGACTCTCAGGCTCCTAGGTCCTCTACATTCTAGGGTCAGGGGCTTGTTGACATGCAAGATGGCCCAGAATCAATGGAACAGTGGTTGTTGAAGTCTGTTTTCTTGGGAGTCTGTCCTTCAGTTCTAATAGACATGAGGTTTATTTTCTTTAGAACATTGATTTTCATCTTGACTGCACATTTAAAAGCACCTAGGTAGCTTTTAAAAATATAGCTCCCCCGCCCTGAAATGCTGATTCAACTGGTCTGGATAGGAAGACTACATCAGAACTTTTAAAAGCCCCCAAGGGATTTTGATGTGCTGCTGGGGTTGAAAGCAACATCTCTGAAAGAAGACCATAGTCTCAGTGTGATGCCAGCTTTGGGGACATATCAAGTTATTGGGATCTGAACATAGGAAAACAGGAAATAGCAAGATGCTACAGAAAGTGCACACTGGCCTATGTGAGCCAGGAGACCTAAGTCTGACACTGCTTTACTGTGTGACCCTGGTCAAGTCCTTACCCCTCTCTGAGCTCCCATATCTCCACCAGTACAAAGAAGGAGTTGGACTTCATGCCCTCTAAGGGTCCTTCCAACTTCTTCAAATTTCTAGGAATTTACCAGGCAGGAGAAGGGATGTGAGGTGGAAGATTGCTATTGCTGCTGCTGCTGCTGCTGCTGCTGTTACCCAAGTGCAGGTTTCCTTTGGGGGCACCGTACAAATGTAGTACTAGTGATAACCATCTGAATTTGACATCCAGCTTTCCCATCCCATAATAATGGCAACTCAAATGCATCTGCCGCAGCATCAAAGGGAGTAGAAACCACTTCAACTGCATTGTCCTCTTCATTCTTATTATCTCCGCACTGGGGAGCTGAAGGCCCAAGAAGCCAAGGTAGAAGTATACATGATAACTCATATTTCAAGTCACTGTTTTCCGAGCTCAAGCCTGACCTTGATTCTCAGCCCACACATTGGACCTTAAGAATAGCTTGCTGCCTTACTTGGGAAGGGAGCGAAATGCCTTCTCCCACCTCCAAACCAACTCCTAATCTCCCTTCCCTACACCCCTTTCCCAACCAGTGCCCTCCTGTCCCCTGGAAGTTTCTTCACTCATTGCCTCTCCCCCACCGCCCTACTCTTTGATTACACAACACAACCCATTAAATTTTACCATGCTACAACCACAACTTACTTGTAAGTCATTTACTTAGACTGAAGGCTGCTTGAGAAAGAGGCATTGGTTCTTCTTTTTCCTCCATCACTTATATCTTTATTTTTTAAAGATTTTATTTATTATTTTCAGAGAGAGGGGAAGGGAGAGAGGCAGAGAGGGAGAAAGACATCAATTTATGGCTGCCTTTCACCTGCCTCCAGCTACAGAGCTGGATGGAGACCTGGCTTGCAACCTGGTTATGTGCCCTGGCTAGGAATCGAACCAGCGACCTGTGGGTTCACAGGCTGGCACCTTATCCACTGTGCCACCAGCCAGGGCCTCGTCTCTTACATCTTAACACAGAACTGAGCAGATATCACATATCTTTCACAAGAGGCCAGCTGGATTATCTGAGCAAGTTGCCACAGCTAATCAATCAAAGATCGTAAGAGCTCAATGCAGTAACCAAATACAAATGGATTTTGTGAGTAGGTATTTTAGAATACAGTTCCAAATCCTAGCTCACTACCACAGGCTCTCTTCCACCATCTCCCACACAGTATACACCTACCCATGCCACAGAACTACTCCTGCCTGCTCCCCACATGGCTTCCATGCCCTGGTATCTCCTCTTTAGATTTATTCTCCTCCTGATCCAGGTCCTCATGCCATAAGTATAATGTAGGAGGAGAAACACCCCTCCTCCCTCTCTAACCCCCCATCCTCTAGGGCCCCTTTTGCCTGGTATGACCCAACAGACTGTCATCAGGGCCAGTCTTATCCTACCCATTCTCTATTGCTTCCTCATCACCATTAGCAAGACTTCCCTGCTCTTCTAGCCAGAAGAACTTTTAACTTCCCAGTGACCTCTTTCTCCCCTCCTCTCAATGGCCCTTAGCATTTTCTACCCTTCTTTATAGTTAATCCCTCAATAACCCTAAGTCAGCTCACATCTTTTATGACCTTCAACAAGTTATTTAACATCTTAAGCTTTAGTTACTCATTTAAAAATAGGGATGGCAATCCCCACTTTAACCTTCTCCCAGATCAAGTGAGATAAAATATGTGAAAGCATAGAGCACATAATCCTAATATAGTTAGTATTTATTGAGTGCTTATATGTGCCAGGCCACTGTTCTAAGCAGTTCATGTATATGAGTTCACTTAAACCACCAAGCTACATTATGCAATGCATAGTTACTATCCTGATTTTGAGGAAACTGAGACACATGGAGAGAAATGAGTTATTTACACAAGGACACACAACTAGAAAATTGTAGAACTGGATTTGAACTCAGGCAGTCATACAACCCACTTGTATGACTCAAACACCTCCAATGCAGACAATGAAATATTAATTTATTCACATACATATATATATTCTTATGCAATATTAAGTTGCTAGTGAATGCAATAGAAATTTAGAAATTAAAAGGATCAATGTGACTTAGAGCTGTTGTTTAAAGCATCATGGAAGATGAAGTGACTTATTTTGGGTCTTAAAAGATGGATTAGAGCAAGGAGGGTATTATAAAGTGAGGGCTTAAGATTCTCAAAAGCCTGGAGACAGAAGTATGACTAGGGTACAGGGAGAAAAACAATGGCTTGGCTGGAGTAGAAGAATCATGATAATCAGATGGAGAAAGAACAGATGAGTAATAAAAGGAATGGTCTAAAAAAAGATATATGATCTGCTGACCAACAGCTATGTGGGGTTTAAATGCATCTCTCCAAGCCAATGAAACCAGATTTTAAAATGCACGAAGATGGTCATGAATGGAATGTGTAAATAGATTTTTTTAAAAGATGAGTCAAGCCCTGGCTGGTAGCACAGTGGGTAAGGCGCCGGCCTGCGAACCCAAAGGTCACAGGTTCAATTCCCCAGCCAGGGCACATAACCAGGTTGCACACCAGGTCTCCAGTCAGATCTGTGGCTGCAGTCAGGTGAAAGGCAACCATACATTGATGTCTTTCTCCCTCTCTGCCTCTCTCCCTTCCCCTCTTTCTAGAAATAATTAAATAAAATCTTTTAAAAAAAAAAGATGAGTCAAGAATGAAAGGTAAATTGTAACAAAGATAAATGACAGTTACTATACTTGGATTAAAAAGCAATCTGCACAACTATAGAATAAGGGAGATGTGGTTTAATACAGACATGTGTGAGAGATACCTAGGGGTTTTAGAAAACAATCATCTCAACAGGTATTAAGGTTTTGATGTGAGGTGATGCAATGCCTTATTGGAAATGTTGGTAATTTAGCTCAAATTGTGTTCTGACAGTGGATAGGGACTTTGAACTTTTCCCTTCTTGAAATAGAGGCCCCTCCTTTGGCTCTTCCCCAACTGTGGGATCCTTCAAGCCCCTTACTAATGATAACACATCCTTTCTCTTAAAATTTTATTTATTTATTTATTTTTCAGAGAGAGGAGAAAGAAGAAAAAAGAGAGGGAGAGAAACATCCATATGTGGTTGCCTCTTGCAAACCCCCAATTGGGGACCTGGCCTGCAACCCAGGCATGTGCCCTGACTGGGAATTGAATGGGTGACTGTTTGGTTCATAGGCTGGTGCTCAATCCACTGAGCCATACCAACCAGGGCCTTTCTCTTTCTGACAGAGCATGACATATTTGAATCCAAGTTCATCTCTTCCTATTTATAACACCAGGGAAGCTCAAGTACACCACAGGCATTTGATCAGTCTGGCACATTTAACTATCACATTTTCCTATAAGGCATTTGTCCTGTAACAGGTAGGGGGACCCCCTGGAGAATGACATTTCAGTGTAAAGACACATATCAGTATGAGAAAATTCCCCCCATCTGCATACTTTCTATATTATCTCTGCTTGAGCTATGAGGCCCCAAGGATTCAAAGACTTCTACCTGCTTAATAGCTCACTACCTATCACTAACCCCCAACCAACCTTCTTTCTATGTCACTTTATGACCAAGTCTACAAAGGTCAAGCCAAGTAATATGGTCATTTGTTCCTTGCCTGGAATAAATCTTTGAAAGACACCACAGGGGTGTCACTCAAAAAATATATTGCAAATCTGATTAATCTCATAGAGTCAGAGAATGAACAGTAGAATTGGAATACACATCAGAGGTTATCTAGCCTGAATCTGATTTCTGACCATGGAGCCTAACTGTGTATATGATGAAGCATGTGAGGTATGAATGACCAGCTTTTTAACTTGTTACACTTTTTAGGCTGCATACATTCTTTGATAAATTTGCTTTGCCTTTCCTCAAACAGCAGCCTCTACCTCCCATCTGAAACTCACCATATACCTACATAATTACTGCCTAACCCCAACTCCAGCCTGACTCACCACACTCAAAGAACATGTGCAAAACAAACCCCTTTCCACTTATAACATATTTGGAATAAGAGAATCATAGAATCCCGGGATTGGAAGGTCTCTTAATGGTTACTCTTAATAAAAAGAGTCTTTAAAGTTCATGTGCTTCACCCACAGAACCTTATGGAAACCCAGTCCAGAGGGACAAGAAAGGAAAGACTAATTAAGAAAGATTCCATCTTTTCTGGTTCCCTTTAAGCCCAAACAGGTAGGCCTGTAGATATTTTTATGGTTGAATGAAACTTTCAAAATCAAGACCTATACACTTGCAAAAAGGGATGAGGATTTTGTTCTGTCATGACCAAGACTCCCGCATCTCGAGAAACTGGCCCACCTCAACTACCACTAGGGCACACCATTTGCACAACATAATTTTCCTGGGCCATCAAAGACAAGGTAGCAGGGCAAGGAGTAGGGGACCTTGAATGTAGTACCTTTAAATCATGGAAGTAAGACCCAATCAGCAATCCCCATTATCAGGATGTAGGGGGTCAGGAGGCAGTGGCTTTTCTAAAATTGGCTTGATCCAAAATCCGGAGTTTAGTTCTTTTGTTCCTATCAATATGAACCAAATACTAGCTGATGACTAGATGGAGGTTTCTTTTACTTCTTCAGGTTGGAGGTAGTTGGTACAGGAATTCAAATCACAGAGTCATAAACTGCAACTAATGGAAGACCCATAAGAGACCATTAAATTCAGCGTCAAACTCTACAGGGAGGAAAAAATATGCTCAAGGTTTAAAGATGGGTTAACCATACATGGATGTTTCTCTCCCTCTCTGCCTCCCTCCCTTCCCCTCTCTCTGAAAATAATAAATAAAATCTTTTTTTTTTTTTTTTTAAAGATGGGGTAGTGGCTTATCTGGGTCTCCTGACTCAGCTAGCACTATTTCTTTTGGTTTTTAGGTCTGTTTAGTCTTCATTTGTTCAGACATTATTCAATCAACAAATGCATGTTGAGAATCTATTATGTGTCAGCCAGGCCTGTGCTATGCCCTGGGGCATACAATGGGGAAGTCCATAATTTCTCAATAGAACAGGCAGAAGGAAAACAATTTAGTTGGAAGGAGGTGACTAGAGGACTTATCTTGAAGCTTTCTTGTATAGCAAACACACAAGGTTTGGTTACATTATATTTATTAGTAATGGCTTTGGGGAATGCTCAAGTCCCCCAAGCTAGCCCCTGCTGCTGTTGCTGGTAGAAAAAGGGTGGACCTTCCTGATAGAACACAGTGCCTCTTCCAAGACAAAGATCATCCCATTATCCATAAGGGATTGGGGCAGGAAATGGGCGGGGGCAGGAAAGTGGAGGTTATTTGGGGGAGAAGAGTTAGGCAGAGGAGAAATCCCCAGAGCAAAACTGTCAAACAGAAGAGTTCCCCACAACAGGATGAATCAAGGCCATTCCGGTCAGAGAAACCACAGGCTGCTGGCCTTGAGCCAGTGTCAGCAGGTGACCTAGTTAGAGGGGTATGTAACTGAGCGAGTCAATGTGCTAAAAAACCCCACAACATTGCAAAGCAGGCAAGAGAACTTGGGAGGAGATCCTGAAAGTAGAGTTAGCTATATCCTTAGGCACCCACATCCAATGGGAAAAAGCAGTTTTATGTTGAGCTGGCTGCTTTTAAGAAGCTGAAATATCCAGAGTGCAGTGGAACCTGGCTGCACTGAGATATTGCCTAGATAAGTCCCACTAAAGTCAGCACAGTAGGGCATAAACATATTATGGAAATTGCTCTGGAGGTCCCATCTTGAGCCTAGGGTAATAACACATCTCTTTCAAGAGTGAACTCAAGATGTGGGATGAATAAGAGGGCACCATGAGGTCAGGAAATGGGCATCAACCATTAGGTGCCCCTCCCTGGTTCTACAGCGTGGCTTTTGAATTAGCACCATTAAATCAGAACGGAAAGGTTCTGAGTCCAATCTCCTTGTGTGGGTGGGGAAACTGAGGGTTAGAGAGGTAAGGGCCTTCTCCACAGTCATATAGTAAGTGAACATCGCACTAGTGAAGTTGGAATCTGGGTCTAATGGTAGCCACTGCTCCTTTTTCCATACTCTCCTACCAGCTGGGCACTGACCCCATCTCAGTGCAAAAAACTGCAAACTACAGGTCAGCCCCGTCTTACCTACCATCAGTCATCTCTTCATTTCACTTTCTACCCTGGCCCTGAAGAAGAGCAGGCCACAGCTGTGGGCAGATCTGAAGAATTAGGCAGGGTGAAGTACAGTGCTGTGAGAGTGATAAACACAGCTTAAGATGCGGGCATGAAGAAACAGCTCCCAGGAGCTGTCTCAATGCTGGATAATGGATGTTTGAGGCATTTTTCAAAGCATGTCATTATCCTTGCACTTCAGACTGCCGCCGGCAATACTATAACAGGAATAAAGCCAAAATTCCTGGAGATAAACAAACAGACTCTCAGCCTGAGCTCAAGCTTCAGGTAACTGGCTGCCACTAGACATCCTGGCTCCCTCAGCACAAGAACTGGGCTGCCAGCTCCCACACAGCTCTGCACAGGTCTCTGGCAGGACACACACTTGAAACTTAGCAGTTTGCCCTGCTCTTCTGAAGGAAGGGGACACTATAGCTCCTGCCCCAACCATTCATCGCTGGAAAGTGGAGGTACAGGACCTAAGAATGTGAAACTGCTCAGCCGGTTGAGATCCTGGCTTCAAGGATCAAGCTTAAGGACTTGGAAGACTCAGAGGTGGATCTGACATCATCCCACCATTAAAGTACTCACAGTTCTGGAGACATGAAAAGATAAATAATGGCAGAATGAGGTGATGTGGGTGTTCTGTGTAAAGAAGGGATGGTAACAACTGAGACAGAAGGGCTCTGCTGCCCTGGCTGGTGGCACAGTGGATAAGGTACCAGACTGAGAACCCAAAGGTCGCTGGTTCAATTCCCAGCCCAGGCACATGACCAGATTGCAGGCTAAGTCTAACAGCCAGCTCTGTAGCTGGAGGCAGGTGAAAGGCGACCATACATGGATGTCTTTCTCCCTCTCTGCCTCTCTCCCTTCCCCTCTTTCTAAAAATAACAAATAAAATATTTTTTAAAAAAAGGATTCTGCCCTTATTTTCCTGTACGGCCACTTTGCTGAAAGCCATTGCCCCACTGAGCCTCAGTTTGCTTATCTAAAAAGAATCAAAAGATTCAACCAAGCAGTTCCCAAACCTATTATCCCTATTATCAGAATCATTGGATGAGATCAGTTAAAATACAGACTTTGGGGCCCCACCTCAAAATTGTGAGTTAGTAGGTTTATCAGTGGCTCACCCCAAAAAGCTGTATTTTAACATACACCTAGATGATTTTGATGACCGTCAGGGTCAGGAACCACTGGACTAGATGACTGCTGAGGATCTTCTAGCCCCAACCTTATATGAATCTCAGTCAAGTGTGGACCAAGTACTTTATTATAATTATCAATGTTACCATCCAAAAAGCCTTTATCATGCAACTGTTTTCACATGACTCAGGTCTGGGCATTTTACACAGGGAGTTCATGGGCCTCTCTAAAAATGCACGAATATTGAAATCAGCCATGTGTTTAGACCCAAAGGACATACTTATAGCCTCTTAACCATTGGACCTTTTATTTAAACAAGTCAGTAACTTATTTAGTAAGAGAAGGACAAAAACTTATTGAGGGGTGGCAAAGGGAGAGGTATTCAATTACAAGTTGGGGCAAGACCGGGTGGGGAGGAATGCATTCTCTACTGCAAACAGTTAGGTAATTGTCATTCTGTCATCTTCATCTTCACCCAGGCCTTAGGCCAAAATCTGAACTTTCAGCAGTAAGAAAATAGACAGACACCTTCATCTCTCTGGCATGACTGGAGGCAGGAGGCTGAATCCAAGGGCTGTATCTGCAACAGTGATTTATAATTATCAAAGTTCTTTCTTCTATATTAATTTTCTTTTGCTGCAAGTTCACCTCCCCAGTACTCTGGTCTTTGTATGAGAGATGGGCAACCTTCAAGTAACAAACCCTGGATAATTGCGCGTCAGAATCCACTTAAACCAGGGATGCAGCTGCTTGCTTCACCCAAAGGTATCATGGAGCTGGCAAGACAGGTGCCTTTTTCCTCTACTGGCTCTTCTCAAGGTGGGTGACAAATGCAGAGAATTGACTTCGTTTGAGCCTGGAAACTGAGGGTGAGGAAGCCAGGCTACCCAAAGAAGGACTGAACAGATATCCAACTACAACTGGAGTGTCAACGAGGCAGACCATGCTTTGGGAATTTCAGACTCAGCCAGATGAGTGAGAACGTGGCTTTACTCTGGAATTCAGAAACCCATTTTGTCCCAGGGGAAAGATTCTTGGCCAACACAACTAAAATCAGAGTCCATAGATAGGGAAAGGAAATTGGAGAGTCATTTGCCAGGTGTCTTGTAGAAAAGTACAGCTTGGAGGCTTCCTGTGGGATTTCTTAAGCAGAGTGGCATGGTCAGCAAAGGAAAGGCCAAAAACTCTGACCTTGACTATTAAGAACAATGATTTGGAAAACAAATCCACTCATACATCACACCTTTAAACAGCCTTGCAAATAAGGCCTGAGTAGTCACCAGTGGATCCTGACTTTGGCTAGCATTCCTGGGGTAACAGGCAGGAAACACTTGGGTCTTCTTGCCCACAATGGATTAAACTTTCCCCAAACATGCCCATGTTCTCCTACCTTTGCCCTCATTTCTTTCACCACACATTCATAAAACACTTACTATCTATAGTGCATTGTGTTAGGTGCTGGGATCACTACATCTCTCCTTATAAATCACTATACTCAATTGTATGTCTGTTCATACAGGCATGAGACATGATGTTTAGTTCTGTCTCCCCTTGATCCTCTGATTATAGCATCTAGCGAAATGTGAAGTATAATGAATGTTCTTGCAGGAATTCAAGCCAAATAGAGAAGAAGATGTAGAGATACCACACAGTCAGTATCTTTTTGGTGCACTGCCTAATTTCAATTAGGCTTGCTGCCTGGTTTTATTTGAGTGTTGGAGACTGATGATTATCTTCATAGCTCATCCAGACTTCACCTCTCATATACTTCCAGATGAACTTCCTTCCGACCTCAACACATGTGTGCGTGTGCACACACACACACACACACCTTAGAACCTGCTACTTACTATCTGTGCCCTTTACTTCAGTTCTCTTAGCTTCAGTTTCTTCATCTACAATAATGGACTAATAATAACATCCTGAGACAAGTTACATCTTCCCAAATAAATCTCTCCTACTAGTCTGCATTGACTTGAGATTGCCATTGCTCCTGGGGGTAAGACAAGGAAGCCTTTCTGGCCCTGACCAGTGTGGCTCAGTTGGTTTGGCATCATCCCACAAAGCTAGGGGTCACTGGCTGGGTCACCTGTTCAATTTCCGATTGGGGCATGTGCCAGGGTTACAGGTTTGGTCCTGGTTGGGGCATGTGTGAGAGGCAACTGATCGATGTTTCTCCCTCGAGTAGATGTTTCTCTCCCTCTATGTCTCCCTCTCTTACCTTCCTTCTAAAAATAAATAAAACTTTTGAAAAAAGAAAGCCTTTCTTGTGCAGAAAAACCCAGCAAAAGTTTGTCCCTGGGAGAAGAAAGAGGACTCTGTGGGAACCTTGTGATTCTCCACCATAGACTTAGAGATTCCAGAAGTAGATGACTATCTAGCCTTCAGAGCAAACACCAAAGGGGCACGGGACATTAGCCAGGCTGGGTAAATTTGAATTATTGCGTGTATAGAGAGACAGCCAGGGAATAGGGAATATTAACAATAGCAGCTCCACCCATATAAACAGCATTTTTTCCAGTTTATTCTCTCATTTGATCCTGAAAACAAACAACAAGAATGTCCTAGTTTTGCATGCTTTTTTTTTTTTTTCATTTAATTTCGAGTGAAACCTTAAAATAGTATTTTTTTTTCTCTTTTGGGTGGGGGTCGCCTGTCTTACAAATAAGGGAACTGAGGAATGTTCTGGACATTGACATACCTAACCCAAAGTCACACAGAGAGGTTGTGGTAAAATGTGCAGATAATGGTAGAACCCGTGTTTCATGATTTTTTTATAGAGTACTCCCTCCCCTGTACCAAATAACAAGGTGTCAAGATGGAGGCAGTACAGAAAAGGAAAACAGCATCAAGATGAGTGAAGGTAAAGAGGAATGGGAAGGTATCTGGACCACAGCCCCTCCTCCATTGTAATTTCCCAAGAGCTGCTCAGGACCCTCCTAGGGAAACTCTCTTCCCCAGAGGTTGCCACTACAAACAACTTGGATTATCCCAGACCCTGGCTACTAGGCACATCTGGGTATTACTCTGAAGGGGTAGATCAATACCACCCCCACCTGGTCTTAGACGTTGACTAATATCACTCTCTGAGCCATAGTGCTTCCTTCAGCTGCTCGAGGTTCAGAAAGGGATGCAAAATTCATCAGGCAACTTTAGGAGGAAAGGGCCTAATGGATTAGGCAGAAAAGGAAATACCTCAGCCCACCAAGGAGGGCTATAGACAATGCAGAACCAATGTTGGCCTCTGCAACTCCTGGTGTACCATGCACCCAGAAAAGCACACACACAGACATGGGCACAATCGTATATGGCTTGCAGGAGGCAGCTTCCCTAGGCCCCTTTTGCAGGATTTTCTTATTTGCCAATTTAAGGAGCTATTTCCTGTTTTTTTCACAGAGGAAAGGAGTTCCAGTGACCAGACCTAGAGCCAAAGAGCAGTTTCTGAAGGCTGTTATAGAAAGCACCTCACCTAGGACCTGGGGCCAGGAGTGAAGGAGCTAAGCCAGAGCCCCAGACTAACTCAACTTGATCTGATTGGGGGCCACTTGCCCACTCTTCCTCTCTACCACACATGGAGAGCCATACTGAGAAGGGGAGCTTGATAGGGGACTATAACCAAGTAATTCGAAGCTGTTTGAGTTCATAGGGAAGAGTTACCATAGAGGTGCTGACCTCTAGAATATCAAGTCTGGAAGGAGCTTTAGGAATAATCTAGATGGAGAATCTGGTATCCATGGAGGAAACACCCTGGGCTCGGGAATCAACAGGTTATAGCAATGCAATACTCACCACTTGACCTTGTATAATTCAACTAACAATGCTGTTCCTCGACACCTTTATCTTTGAAAAAATTAAAGGAGAGAGAGAGATGACTACCCCCACCCCCCAATAAGGCTATTTTGAAGATTAAGTAAGACAATCCATGGGGGAAAAATCCTAGCATGGTGCCTGACATGCAGTGGGCTCTCAATATTTTTTTAATTGAAATGGATTTAGCACCATGAATCAAGCACAGTTGTAGCTGAATTCTAATTACCTAATTATTCCATCACCAGCTGTTTTACTTAGAGCAAACTACTTTATTGGAAATAGGCTCCCAATGCAGATTATTGTGACTATTGCTAGTCTGCCCTCAACCACCAAGCAAATAGTAAAAGTAGGTGTCACTACACATGCCGCAGCTTCCTCACATGTAAAATGAGGTGGTGGTCTATGTCACTGGTCTCTGGAAGCTAAAGATTCTGCACCTTGATGAATGAGGGGGTCAGAACTGGCTCTGCCCTACACATGCTAATATGCACATACACAAAGCCTCATTTATACTTACCTCACCCCCATTTGTACACTAACATGTCCATATACACATATATGCCCATACTTTCACAGCTACATATCTCATATTCTCACTCATGTTCACACATTCTTTAAAATTTTTCACACACAATGCACACACCCTTTTCAAGTCATCTTGTGAGGAGCGCTTAACAGTTGGCCTTTTCTTGGTAAGCTGGAGCAATATAGCCTAAACCTAGAATAAAAATACATTTTGGGTTTTGCCTGGGGTAATCAGCATAACATTAGTAGTGTCCCCATTCACTCTCGAAATTATTCCAGTTTGGATAATAAATTATCTCATAGCCCTACCTAAACCTCTCTTCACCCTGGGATGGGACTCATCACATCAGGCCTGGGCCTGCTCTCTTCCTGGAAAACCAAATTGCTCTTTAATCATGCTTAACTCTTCAGTTCTATCACTAATGATACTTTTTAGTGTTCCAACCTTGTATATAAGCAAAACACTTTACTGGCCCATATCCCAGTGATTAAAGGGAGGCTAGAGTACTTTGCCATTCTAGTTGGCCTCAAAATGGACATTAACCCTCCTCCCTTTGGTCTCACTCAGTTTAATTCCCCAACTATGTTCTTCCTATGTGTAATCATGGACCCCCTAGCTTTCTTTCTCCTTTCTTCCTCCCTCCAAAACTATTAGGCTCTGATGATGTCAGGCTCTCTCTGAAGCAAATGCACTCTATGCCTCCCCCACAAGGCTCCGAGATCCTTAGAATAAAAAGGAGTTTCAAAAGGAGAGAGAGATTGGTTCAACCTCATTTAGGCTCTGTGGCTAATTTTTCTTAGTCCTTATTACCTAATTTCTTTGAGTTTCAGGACAACAGCTCTTTTCATGGCTGGATTAACAGTGTTTATTTTAATTTTATGGAAGTAGTATTATTTTAACAGGTAGAGTATACTTTATTTTATCTTTACCTTTTATCCTCACTCAAGGACATGCTTGTTGATTTTAAAGAGAGAGGGAGAGGGAGGGAAAGAGAGAGAGAGAGAAACACTGATGTGAGTGAGAAACATCGATTGGTCGCCCCCCATATATGCCCCCTCCCAAATAGGGACCAAACCCATAACCTAGGCATGTGCCCTGGCCAGGAATTGAACCCACTACATTTCAGTTTGTGGAAGCTCCAACCAAATGAGCCACACTGGCCAGGGCGTGTGTGTGTGTGTGTGTGTGTGTGTGTGTGTGTGTGTGTGTGTGTTTTAAACTGAGAAAAGTTGTCAGCTCTTTAAAAACATGTCTATAAATATTTGTTGTGGTGCTATTCAAAGAGCGCAACTGGACAAAGACCCATGTTCTCCAGACATGTGGATAGCACATACTGCAGCTTGAATTTTGTCAGCAGATGTGCTAATCTGCAAATAAGATGGAAGCAGATAAGAGGCTCCAACTGGGGCCAAAAGGACATCATCAGTATGAAGTGGGGGAATTACAAACAGGGCACTTCTCAGACCCTTAGAAAACTGAATAGTCTAGGAAGAAGCTGAATGGTATGGTATGCTTACCTGTACAGCTATGGGCAGGTACATATATGTACATATGCACATACATACATACATATACAGTACAGTATATGCATCATTGCTGATTCCTCAATCCAGCTATACATGCAGGAGCACATGTCCAAGTACATAGAGAAACTTATGTACATACCTCACAGTCATGATAATAATTCATATGTAAGGCTCAAAGCAGTTTTCAAAAGATTGTCTACCCAATTTCTCATTTGAACCATACACAAGACTGAGATAGAGATTATTACTCCCTCCCACCATTTTACAGATAAGGACAGTGAGTCTCAGAGAGGCCAGGTAACAGCCAAGGTAGCAAATTAGGTAAATAGTAAAGCCAGGACTCTAACGCTGGCCTATGTGATATCAGATCCTGCCCCTTACTTGATACCACAGAGCACAGGGAGAAATGAGACAAAGGGGATTTGAATATGAGGTCTTCTTTATGACCTCCCATTCCAAGGTCATATTTTCTGTTAGTGCTGAAACAAATTCCCTGAAAAGGAAGAGGGCCCCAGGGCCGGTGCTATTCTCTGTTAAACCATGGTATAGAGAGTGGCCTGCAAGTTGCTGGTCCTGTCTGGAAACACTAGCCAAGTCTACTAAGGAAATGTAGAGGAGCCATGGCCTACTCAGGCAAGTGATCTCTGACTGCACCCTGGAGCCTATGGGAGGACTTCTTGGGGTTAGAAGCTAGGACAATAGGTTTGGTCCCTTCCTATTCTCCCCTCTTGCTGTCTGTCTCTCTTCCTGAAATCCACAGGCTCCCAATAGCTGATCTGACCAGTTCCACCTGAGCCTTCCATGTTTGCACTGGTTTGTGAGGAGGACAGATAGCACAAGCCTAGCTAGTCCTGAATGTGAGTGGTGCCATCCCAAAGCAAGGCAGCAAACAAACCTGTCTGGTGTCCTACTAACTTCCCCTACCCTGACCACCAGGTCCCTCCAGCTGGTTGGCCAGCAAATTTAAGGAAAACTTCCATTCAGTTAGTCTTTCCATGGACAAAATCCAGGTCAAGGCAAAAAGCATTATGGCTCAAGAACACACAATGGTCCTATTGCTCATTATCAAAAGTAATGGAGGTAATGAGTGACTCTAAGGTTCCATTATCACTGATTTGAAGTCCTTAGAGAAGTCAGGGTTCAGAGGAGGGGAAACTGTCTCCTACCCATCTGAAGGCAGGAGGTCCTCACTATTTTCCTTCTCTACTATGATCATGCTCAGCTATCCCAACTCGTCATCAGAATTTTAACTTGCTAATGTTTAGAGCTTCCCAGAGGGATCCCCTATTGGGACATTCAGGCATTTGTCTCCTCTCTTCTTCCTAGCCCCAGAAAATAGCTCTCATTCCAAGTAACATGATGGGAGGTCCCAATGGGCAAAGAGGTCATGGGGCTAGGCAGGATTAGCACTTCAAAGGTGGGACACAGAGAACCTTGTTGCAGATGGAGCTATTCGGGTTCAAAACTGTTGTATGTGGGTGTATAGAACACCTACAGTCATTGGTTCCTTTCAGAACTTAGGAAGAGCTAATAGGTGGATGTGGCCAACGTACAATTACACAAAATGTAGACTAAGTATGAGCTTAGGGCACCGGCGAAGCAGAGCCCTCCAAAATGAAAAATATGTAGATTTAATTAATTATTTCAAGAAGTTAGTCAGAACAACTGTGCTTGATGCCTCTAAGTGTCTTAATCTGGTCTTAGGCATGACTAACATCAGAGCAGAGTACCTAGAAAAGGCACTCTTACCTCCAGAATTTCTGATTGAGTAACTGTAAGTTCCCTTGGTCATACCTGGGGTTACACTAGCCTAGGGTTACTAGGGAGACAATAAGAACAGCAAATGTTTATACAGTACTTACCATGTACTGGACACTGTTCTAAGTTACATATAACTCACTTAACAACCCCATTTAATAAGTATTCTTGTTATACTCCTCTTATAAATGAAGAAATAGTGGCACAGAGGTCAATGTCTTGCCTAAAGACATGAAGCTGCTTAACTGGTGGAGTCAGGACTTATCTAGATGGTTTGGCTTCAGAGTCGATGCTCACTCAAGTGGGTGCCATGAGAGGATTTTCAGTGGTATCTCATACATAAGACACAAACCCTTTGTAAAAACAAAGCCAAGATCTTAGAAAAGTAATCTTTTTTTGTAAAGATTTTGTTCATTATTTCTAGAGAGAAGGGCAGGGAGGGAGGAAGAAAGGCAGAGAAACATCAAAGTACGGTTGCCTTTCACCTGCCTCCAGCTAAGGACCTGACTGGAGACCTGGCTTGCAACCTGGTTATGTGCCCTGGCTGGAGAAAAGTAATCTTGAAACAGAATATTCAGGAGAGATTTCCAGGCATGCTGCCTCAGCATGTCATAACTTATCCCACCAAATCTCAGCTTCATATTGAAGTATGTGCTCACATGTGCACACAGTGTATCTTTGCCTCTCTTAGAGGGAAATAAATCTACAAGATAGGATAGAGACCGTGAGAAAGCTACCCTTTCCAAAACTCATCTTTTCTCAAACCTGGAAGGATCTGTTTCTTTTTTTAACATCTCTGTTTTTAATTACAGTTCACATTTAATATATTAGTTTCAGGTGTACAGCATACTGATTAAACATTTAGTAACTTACAAAGTGATCCCCCATAAGTCGCTACCAACCTGACATCATACATAGCTATGATAATATTATTCACTAGATTCCTTATGCTGTACTTACATCCCAGTGATTATTTTCTAAGCCGCCAATATGTGTTTCTTGAGTGTTGCAACTTTTTCACCCAGCACCCCAACCCTTCTATCTGGCAACCATCAGTGTGTTCTCTGTGTCTATGAGTTTGTTTCTGTTCTGTTTGCTCATTTATTTTATTTTTTAGATTCTGCATATAAGTGAAAACATATGGTGTTTGTTTTTCTCTGGTTTATTTCACTAAGCATAATAATCTCTCAATCCATCCATGTTCAATTTTATGACCAAGCAAGATTTCACTTTATATATGTATCACATCTTCTTTATCTAATCATCTATTAATAGACAGGTTGTTTCCATATCTTGGATGGTGTAAATAATGCTACAGTGAATGTATGAATGCATGTATTTTTTTAATTAGCATTTTGGATTTCTTCAGATAAATACTCAGAAGTGGGGTTACTTGATCATCTAATAACTCAATTTTTAACTTTTTGAGGAACTGCCATATTGTTTTCCATAGTGGCTGCACGAATCTGCATTCCCACCAACAGTGCACAAAGTGTTCCCTTTTCTCCACATCTTCACCAACACTTATTTATTGATTTATTTTGTTTACATCCACTCTAATCTTTATTATTTTTTCCTTCTCCTTTTTTTTAACGTGTCACAGATACATTGATCAGTTGCCTCTCATGTGCCCTCAACTGGGGACCTGGCTTGCAATCCAGGCATGTGCCCTGACTGGGAATCGAACCAGTGACAGGTTCATAGGCTACCATTCAACCCACTGAGTCACACTAGCCAGGGCTATTTCTTCCTTCTAATCACTTTGGGCTTTTTTTTCTTTTGATATATGATGGTCTTTATTTACAACTTTATTCGCAAACAAGAAGTGGAATAAGTTTGTAGTCAATCCCACTTGTCCATGTCCATGGGTCATCCATGCTAGTTACTTAACTAAACTGTTCCCCTTCTTTGCCTCTTTCTCCCCCTCTCCCTTCCCCCTCCCCTCTGTACACTGAATGTGTTCCTTGTTTCCATGCTTCTGTTTTTATTTTGCTTGTTTGTTTTGTTCATTAGTCTCCTATATTGGGTGAGATCATGTGACATTTGTCTTTCACTGACTGGCTTATTTCACTAAGCATAATTCTCTCCAGTTCCATCCGTGTTGTCACAAAAGGTAGGGATTTCTTTATCCCTTCTGCTGTGTAGTATTTCATTGTGTAAATGTACCAAAGTTTTTTGATCCACTGATGGGCACTTAGGCTGCTACCAGCACTTGGCTATTGTAAATAGTGCTGCTATGAACATAGGGGTGCATAGGTTCTTTTGAATAGGTGTTTCAGGGTTCTTTGGGTATAATCCTAGCGGTGGAATTGCTGGGTCAAAAGGCAGTTCCATTTTTAGTTTTTTGAGGAAATTCCATATTGTTGTCCATAGTTGGGGCATCAGTCTGCATTCCCACCAACAATGCACCAGGATTCCCTTTTTTCCACATCCTCACCAGCACTTATTTGTTGATTTGTTAATGATGGCTATTCCGACAGGTGTGAGGTGGTATCTCATATGGTTTTAAATTGCATCTCTCTGATGATTAGTGATACCGAGCATTCTTTCATATGCCTGTGGACCCTTTTTCCTCCTCCTCTGAAAAGTGTCTGTTCAGGTCCTTTGCCCATTTTTTAATTGGGCTGTCTCTCTCCCTAGTATTGAGTCATATAAGTTATTCATTTAATTTGGAGATCAAACCCTTGTCTGAGGTATCATTGGCAAATGTTTTCCCATACAGTTGGTTCCCTTTTAATTTTGCTTATGTTTTCTTTAACTGAGCAGAAACTTTTCAGTTTGATGTTCATTTGTTCCTTTATTTCCTTTGCCCTTGGAGAAGTATTGGTGAAAATATTGCTGTACGGGATATCTTTTCTTCCTACATTTTCCTCTAGGACTTTTATGGTGGCAACACTTATGTTTAAGTCCTTTATCCATCTTGAGTTTATTCTGGTGTATGGTGTAAGTTGGTGGTCTAGCTTTATTTTATTTTATTTTTTGCATGTCCCTGTCCAGTTCTCCCAACACCACTTGTTGAAGAGGCTATTTTCACTCCATTTTATGCTCCTTCCCCCTTTGTCAAATATTAATTGACCATAGAGTCCTGGGTTTATTTCTGGGCTCTCTATTCTGTTCCATTGATCTATGTGTCTATTCTTATGCCAGTACCAGACTGTTTTGATTACAGTGTAAGGACACTGTTTTGTTGTTCATTTTCTGTCTGGGTGGTCTAGCCATTTATATCAATGATGTGTTAGTGTCCCCTAATATTACTGTTGATCTCTCCCTTTGTATATTTAGGTGTTTGACATTGGGTGTGTGAATGCTTATAAGGTTTGAATCCCCTTGTTGAAATTATCCCTTTATTTTCTTTCTTTATTTTTAAATTGATTTTATGTATTTTAGAAAGAGAGGAAGAGGAGGGAGAGAGGGAGGGAGAGAGAGAGAGAGAGGGAGAGAGAGAGAGAGAGAGAGAGAGAGAGAGAGAGAGAGAGGGAGGGAGGGAGAGAGAGCTGTTATTCCACTTATTTATACATTCATTGGTTGATTCTTGTATATGCTCTGACCAGGTATTGAACCCGCAACCTTGGCATATCATGATGATGCTCTAACCAACTGAGCTACCCAGCCAAGACTATAGCTTCTGTTTTAAGGTCTATATGTTGTCCAATATAAGTATTGTTACCCCAGGTTTCTTACTACTATTTGCATAAAATATTTTTTCCAGCTGTTTACTTTCAGTCTATGCATGTCTTTAGATTTGAGGTAGGTCTCTTGGAGGCAGCATATTTATGAGTCTTGTTTTCTTTCTTTTTTTTTTAAATTATATTTTATTGATTATGCTATTACAGTTGTCCAAATTTTTCCCCCTTTGCCCCTCCACCCAGCATCCCCCACTCCCTTAGGCAATCCCCACACCATTGTCCATATCCATGGGTTATGCATATGTGTTCTTTGGTTACTATGTTTGCTATGCTGTACTTTACATCCCCATGACTATTCTGTAACTACCTATTTGTGCTTCTTAATCACTTTGCCTTTTTCACCCCCTCCCATCTGACAGCCATCAAAATGTTCTGTGTATCTATGATTCTGTTTCTGTTCTGCTTGTTTATCTTGTTTTTTAGATTCAACTTTTGATAGATATGTATTTGTTATCATTTTATTGTTCATATTTTTTATCTTCTTAAAGAAGACCCTTTAAAATTTCTTGTAATAAGCACTTGGTAGTGATGTACTCATTTAGCTTTTACCCATTTAAGAAGCTCTTTATCCTTCAATTCTAAATGATAGCTTTTCTGGGTAGAGTAATCTTGATTGTAGGTCCTTACTTTTCATCACTTTGAGTATTTTTTGCCAATGCCTTCTAGCCTGCAAAGTTCCTGTAGAGTAATCAGCTGACGTTCTTCTGGGAGCTCCCTTGTAGGTAACTAACTGTATTTCTCTTCCTTTTTACATCCCTCTTTGCCTTTAATCTTTGGCATTTTGATTGTGATGTGTCTTGGTGTGGACCTTTTTGAGTTCATCTCATTTGGGACTTTCTATGCTTCCTTCATGTATGTTCTTTTACTTGGGACATATTTCTTTGTGTCCTTATTTTGGCTGCTTCCCTGTGTTTGTCTATGTATAAGGTAGACCTGCTATGTTTTACAATCTTGGTAATGTTGCCTTATGTACTAGGTATCCTATAGGAGACAGTGACAGTCTCCTTGGTCATCTGAGCCAGATGCTCCAAGGATGTCTCTTGTGTGCATTATGTGGAATTTGAGCCTTGATTGCTGTTGCACATTAGAGGGTGAGGTTGACCCTCAGGCAGTTGGCTGTGAGAACCGGCTATGACTATAGCAGATGAATAGCTGTGGCGGGGCTGACCTCACAGAGCGGGGTTTTCTTTCGTAGTTCTTGAATGCCTCCTGAGCCCACCCTTTCAGTGTGTCATTTGTGGAGGTAACTGTGTGTGGTGTTCTAGTATGATCTGAAACCAGCCACTGTATGTTGGTTCTGGTAATTTTTTAGAATGATTCTGGTGTCACCGAAGTTTAGCTGCTGCCTGTGCCTGACTTGGGGCCTCCTTCTAGGAGCTACACAGTGATGTATGGTTAGTAGTTACCGATGGTGGGCTTGGGGGCACTTGGAAGAGACTATACTGCAAACTGAGGTCAGCTATCACTAGAGCAGGGCTTGCGGCCACTTAGCAAAAGGTGCAGAACATGCTGAGGCCAGCTGCTGCTTGTTTGGCATTTGTGGATCTTTGAGAGATTGTAAGAAAGTCTGCAGTGCAAGCTGAGGCAGGCCAGGAACTTGTAAGGAATTGCTGCTGAAAGAGGTACAAGTCGGTGCATGAGTTCAGTGGGGCGGGGTCTCAGGGGATCACTAGGGTGGAGAGGTGTTAGCCAGGTTGATAGAGAGGCAAATTTGGTACCCACCTGCAGCTGCAAGCTTAGTAGGGGATTGGTTAACAAAGGAACAATGGCACTTGCTAGCACTTCTGTCTAAAGAGAGGTGCTCCTGCAGCCCTCACCCTGAAGCCAGACAATTCAGTTCTTCCCTGAATGTCCTTGGAACTTTTTGAGCTATTTTCCCCTCACTGGAGCATAGCGTGAGTGTTTGTGAGTAAGAGTCTGTGCTCAGACTGTTTAAGAGGACAAATGGGTCTACAGCAGCCCTCCTTCTCATCTGGATTGAACCCACACTGATTTGTACACCCTGATGTCCCAGGGACTCCTCTTCCTGGCACTCATGCTCTGGGCTTTTAAGCCTGGCATGTGGCTGGGACCTGTCACTACTCAGGGGGAGTCTCTACAGCTGAGGTACCTCTCTCAATTACTAACCACCACATGCAGGTGTGGGACCAGGCCATTTCCCATCTCGATCACTCCTACCAGTCTCAATGTGGCTTCTACTTAATATCCTTAGTTATATAGGCCTTCTGTTCAGCTAGTCTTCAGGTGGCTCTGAAGGGTGGTTGTTCTATAATTAGTTGTAACTTTGATATGGTCATGGGTACTTCTTGGCAACGGGTTGGCAGTGATGGGAAATGATAAATTCGTGAGTGAGTATAAGAGAACAACTTCTCTGATGACAATGAAAAACAGATTTTCTCAGGACTTCTGGCCAAGAGGAGGAGTAGGTAAATGCTGGGCTTGCTTCCTCTCAAGGAGGCCTCTTTGGTTTATAGAAGCCATTAGCTTTAAGCATCACAATGCCTCTGGGAGGTCCAGTTTTTCTCATTGCATAAGTGGAGAAATTGAGACCCAGAAAGGGGAAGGGACTTGTAAGGACATTAGCAGAGCCAGAAGCAGAACCCAGATCTCCTGGACCCCCAGTCCAGCACTCTTTCTTGATCCAATGCTAGCAGACCTAAGCTATGTCTAGATCCTTTCTTCCATGACCCTCATTTCTGTCCCTCTTAACTTTTTGACTCCCAGTTGTCTGTTAATTTGTATATATATATATAATCTTATTTTTAGAGAGCAAGGAAGGGAGAGAGGCAGAGAGAGAGAGAGAGAGAGACATCAATGTATGGTTGCCTTTCACCTGCCTCCAGCTACAGACCTGGCTTGCAACCTGGCATGCAACCTGGTTATGTGTCCTGGCTGGGAATTTAACCAGCAACCTTTGGGTTCACAGGTCAGCACCTTATCCACTGTGCCACCAGCCAGGGCTTGTTAATGTTTTTTATCATCCCATAGCATTTCTCAACCATTCCCTTTAACTCCAGGTTGCTATTAAATTTAGAGAAAACCCTATTCTATCTTTCAGGGAGCAACTACATGGAATTAGAACACCTGGACTCTAGTCTCAGCTCTGCTAAATATTAATTGTATGACTTTAAGCCACTCACTTGCCTTCAATCTTCTCTCCATTTTCTACAATTATAAATTGGGAATATGAATCTCTACACAGTGATTCCTTGCCATGAACTTTTCCCTAAGTAATACAAACCATGTTGACTGTTCATTTTTAGAAGCCTTCAACATCGCACTTGCTCTGATCAAAGGTGTTGGTACATGATGAAATTCAATTGAGTATTTTATTTTGTAACTGTCTCCGTTGCAAGGCTAACCATCAACTACTATGTAAACTACAATGTGCCCCACACAGAAGATATCATTATCACTAAATAGTCTGTTCCTCTCCTGGGGCTCATAGCATCTGGAGGCCAATTTAGGACTCACTGTGAGGGGCTGAGAGCTGCTGCCACTTGTGTTCTTTGACCTTTATTCCTCTTCTAGAACCTCTTAGAAAAAGCGCCTGGGCTGCTGACTTAGAAGAAAAGGCGATATGGGGTAGGCAGGCTATGCTACAAGCCATTTGCTGACATCTCATTCTGTGGCCCAATGCCCAAACATCCCCTGACCCACCCCATGTCTCTCAAATACCCTCAGTATTTTTCTCTCCTCCTGCCCCTCCACTTCACCCCACCTGCTGGCTCAGGGCCTAATGGGGAACAGTGACTCACTGGACTCTCAGAGAGAGCAAAGACCCAGATTCTGAGCAACAATCGAACTATCTAGTTCTCAATCCTCACCCAGCTACTGCCTAATTCATAGGTTCCCTCTCCACTTAGCTAAATTCAATTTCAGGTTATAGCACTACCAACAAACCTTCCTTGATTCCCCTGGCTCTCATATTCATCTCCCTTTTTTTCACATCATCACAACAATTTCATTCAATTTTATATGGACATGTATTTTTACTACTTAACAGCAATCTATGGTTGTTTGGAATAGTACACCTTCTCAAAGTAATTATAAACTTCTTGAGTGACACTGTTTCTTCTCTGGCTCACCCAAGGTCCTGCCTAGCACATAATGCTTTATGTGCCTCATCCACACCAATAATGACAATATTATTATCTTTATTTTATACACTAGAAAACACAGACTTCAAAAAGGTAAAACCTTTGGCCAGGCATGCGGTAATTAAATTTAGTGCTGTTTGATTCCAAAAGCCCATATTCAAAGATTGGTAACAACTTGAATTCCTATTAGCAAAGTGTTGATTACATAAATTATGAGATACCCATATTATAAAATAATGTGCAATTATAAAAAGAGTGAGAACTTTATGAACCTAATGTGTTTTGAGGTATAGAAGGCAAAATGGAGGGTAATGTAAATTATAGGTTACCATTTATGTTTTAAAAATAGGGCGTGTATACCCACATCTACACAATTGTTTGTAAGTATACAGAATATTTCTAAAGGGACACATCAGGTACACTGGTGTCCCCTCTCAAACAGGGTAGCTGGGTGACAAGGATGGGAGAGACTTTTCACCATTGCACATCTTGAATTTTTACTAATATTAAATAAATAAAATTATAGTCATTAAAATATAATATAATCTCTTTCCACAAAGTGGTGCCTGGGGATTGGCAAGTTCCAGGAGAGATAAAAGAGTCAATATGTCAGTGACTGAATTGGGGAATCCTAGGGTGCCAGAAGCCTCAGTCCTTGCACCTATTTCTAAACTCCTCTTACAAGCCAGCCTCCAGTACAATCACCTTCCCATAATGCTGATCTCATGTCTTACTTGTAAAATGGGAACCAGAAGGGATAGAATCAAGTAGTCTCTGGAATACCTTCCAGCTCGGTCATTTAAAAAATGGAAAATCAAAATAATAAGTCCTAGTTTATTTGAAATCTTAGTCTCAAAGAAGGTCTTGAGGATTTTGTTTTGTTGCTTGTAGCAAAAAAGAGAAACATTTTTATTCTGATCTGCCTATTAGATGATCTTAACGAAGGCTCCCTAAGTGGTCACTGAAATGTTTGCTCAAAACTCCTGTTGCTTTTTCTGTGCTGTGTTCTCCAGGGCTATCCTGTTTAGAACACAAGGAAATTGGTCTACTCCAAAACTGCATACCAACAAGCAAGGCCCCCTTCTGTGTTTAAAGTCCCCTGGCCCAGGCCTTCTGACCCTAAATATCCCTTTTCTTCTTCCTCACAGAGGCCCTGTGAGAGACCCTTAGGAGGAAGTGACACCCTAACTCCACCCAACATCCACCTCCAATTCCTAGCATTTCTTACTAAAAAACTCAGGCCTTGACTTTCAGGGAAGCTTGTGAGCCCATGCCAAGAGCTATAAATATTTCAACATGCCTTGTTTCCTTGAATGTATATGACCCGAGATTTGGCCCCTCCTCTCCCTGGGCTCTCACAAAACTGAGGAACAACAACAAAAAAGAGCACAGCCGGTCCTTAGCTACGGGACACCAGGGTCAAATTGCAGAAGAATGCAAAGGAGAGATAGGGAAGAAATGGAGTGGGGAGGGGGAAGATAGGGGAGGAGGGGTTAATTCATCTTCCAGAAATATTTAGAGAAAGGTATAACTACTCAATTTCTAAGGGCTGGATAAGGTTACTGGGTAATAATAATAACAGCAACAACATCAATCCCCTTTACAATTTACAAAGGTCTTTCATATACACAATCTCATTTGACCTTCATAGTCCTATAAAAGTAAACACTTTTAATCTCATTGGACAGATGAGAACACTGAAGCCTTGGAAGCTGATGTGACTTGTTCAGTGCTAAGCAACTAAGAAGAGACCGTTTCCCTGGCCATATTTGGACCCGAGGATCATGACTCTGGGTAAAGTAAGATGGGTGGTTAGAGCAGGTTGTCATAAGGATGCTCTAAGGCTACAGGAATAAAAAACTGCAGCAGTCCCCCTTGATAGCTGCCCTCCCCCACATCTTTACTATGTAATAAGTAATATCCAAAAGCAGGAGTTCTGGACTCAGTCTCTCTGGGTTCAAACCTTAGCTTAGCCATTATTTGCTATAGGAGCTTAAGCAAGTTATTTAACTTCAGTGCCTCTGTCTCTTTATCTGACAAGTGGAGAAAATATTAGTACCTACCTCTTGGGGTTGGTCAGCATTAAAATGAGTTGGTACAGGTACAGTGCTTAATACACAGAGTTAATAGCTAAATGCTAAATAAATGTTACTTATTATTATTATTATTATATTTAATAGAAGCAAATGTCAAAAATCATACTGTGGAATGAAGCAGAGCAGTTATCGTTAAGCTATGTGCTTTGTGTTTTTTCCCCAGGAGCAGGGAGCGTTTATAGGAAGTCATCTCCATACTTCTACTCCGTCCACTTAGGATTAGTGGCAACACACATGAGGGGCATGCATGGGAAACAGAAGAGACTTCTCTTTGTGAGAAGCTCAGTGGCTGAACCTGTGGCCTCAGTCTCATAGATACCATGTTCTAAGCAACTGTGCTAACTGGCTCAGACAGACACTACACGCCCAGTATACACACATACACACAGGTCAGGGCACAAGGCTGTATAGGCCCTGGAGTTGGGCCTATACAACATCCAAAAGCCCAGTTGTTCCTCTCATTGAGCAAGGGAAAGAAAAGAAGAGAGAGAACAATACTGGGAGGAAGAGAGGGTCCATATCTAGCAAAGGTGATACAAATGCACCATGGAAGTAGGAGGAGCTGAGAAAATATGTGGTCAGGACAGCCAATTTCCTCCCTTCTTCTCCTTCCAACCCCCAAAACTGGAGCCAAGTATAGGATAGAGGAGGGCAAGACTACCAGGGTGAGGGGGCATGTAATTCCTCCAGTCACCCAAAGAGGCCACATTAGCCACCCACAAATAGGTGGCAGGCAATTTCACATTAGTTACCACAGCACCCATCTTAAAGGCAGGTGACTAAATGTCCCTAGGCTTGGTCCTCTTTCATCCTTAAAATGGGAGAAGGCTGGAGTGTTCTAAATCCTATTCCCTTTGAGTCCTGAGAAAAATGCAGGATAAGGACAGGATGGAAGCAGAAAGAAACTTTCAATAAATGTTTCCAAGCCTCACTGTTGGGAAACTGCCAAGATATAACTCAGGATGGCTATATTCTCTTCATCACTCTCAACTACAAATTTTCCAGTCTGCGCCCTTTGCACTAGTCCCCCATAACCCCTACAGAAGCCTCTGCTACATTAAACCTGATTCCATAAACAGATGGCAAAAGATTTTTTCAGATAAAGTGTTCATAATCCATGGCTTGAGGTATACTGTATGTGTGTGTGTGTGTGTGTGTGTGTGTGTGTGATTAATAAAACATTTTCTCTAAGGTTTTACAAATAAAGGCTTTTGTCTAAGGTTTACTCATTCAGTCCTAGGTGAAACAGATCTTTTCTCTTTTTTTAAAAGATTTTATTCATTGTTTTCAGAGAGAAGGGCAGAAAGGGAGGCAGAGAGGGAGAGAAACATCATTGTATGGTTGCCTCTCACCTGCCTCCAGCTGGAGACCTGGATGGAGACCTGGCTTGCAACCTGAGTATGTGCCCTGACTGGGAATCAAACCAGTGACACTGAGCCACACCAATCAGCGGGAAACAGATCTCTTCAAGACATGAACTCCCACTCTATTTTTCCCACAATCTAAAAAGAGTAAATGATTCTTTCTTTTCAAAATGCAAAAGAACAAAAAGATGCTCATGGGAAAAGAAGCACACCCTTCTGGGTAACTGGTCTGCTCAAAAGGTTGAGATGGCATCCTTTACATATTTCTGAAAATGTTGATAACCTAGCTGCTTGATTATTCTGCATGACACTGGAGGAAATATTTCCTATAACAAGCAAGTATAAATTCAGAGAAAAAGAGAGAAACCTCTGCACCTGCTATTTCTTCTTTTTTTATTTAAGATTTTATTTCATTATTTTTTTAGAAAGAAGGGAAGGGAGAGAGGCAGAGAGGGAGAGAGACATCAATGTATGGTTGCCCTTCACCTGCCTCCAGCTACGGACCTGGCTAGAGACCTGGCTTGCAACCTGGTTATGTGCCCTGGCTGGGGAATTGAACCTGTGACCTTTGGGTTCGCAGGCCGGCACCTTATCCACTGTGCTACCAGCCAGGGTGTTGCACCTGCTATTTCAGTAGCCACACTCTCAGTTAAGCCTTGAGTGAAGCTGAAGTTGACCAGCGATTGAAGCTACCCCAGGGGGACTTCTCTAGAAGCAGCCTTCTCACAAGAGGCAGCCTTCCCACACCCAGCACTTAGGAATCTCGGTTTACTTTTTCTCTTCTATCTTGGGGAAACAGCAACCCTAGGTCATAGTAACCATGAATTTCTGAGAAATGAAAACGAGATGTGAAAAATTAAGGTTCAAGAGACGGGTCCAAACTTAGGCTTAAGGGAATGGTTACAGTTTAAAGCTTTTTAGGAATGAGTTCAAATGCTATGAAACAGCAATATACAGAGCCAGTCTGCTAGCCTGTAGCAGGTCAAGTTGAGGGGATCCTTTTGGAGGCCCATTTCTATGCTGAGCAGGACATTCTGGGAGAAGCATTTGCACATCCAGAGTTGCCTTTGGATACTTTTTTTTCAACTTCATCAGTACATATGAACAGCATCATAGTCTTTACATGCAACATGAGAAAATGACATCTACATGGCTTTTCATTGTTTTCCCAGTCTTCTCCCAACCCATCGGCACCCTCATTCAGGCCTATTAGCAAATTCTGTTTGCCTGAATGAGTTAAAAATTATGCCAGGCCCTGGCTGGTAGCACAGTGGATAAGGCGCCGGCCTGCGAACCCAAGGGTTGCAGGTTCGATTCCCCAGCCAGGGCACATAACAAGGTTGCAAACCAGGTCTCCAGTCAGGTCTGTGGCTGGAGGCAGGTGAAACACAACCATACACTGATGTCTCTCTCCCTCTCTGCCTCTCTCCCTGCCCCTCTTTCTAAAAATAATGAAATAAAATCTTTAAAAAAAAAGTTTAAAAAAAAATTATGCCAGGTGAAAAAATATATATGCCAGGTGAATGTAAACAATAAAATATCACAAAATTCTAGAAAGATAGAAAGGCAGAGCTAGAAAGTTCATCTAGTCTCTCATTTTACAGATAGATAAACTGAGGTACAGAGAAGTAAAGTGCCTATTCAAAGTCACATAGCAAGTCGAGAACATAAGTCATCTAACTCACAGTCACTGTGTAGCTAGTATTACTGAGATCACCAGCCCTTTGGGGTCCAGATTTAGACTTAGAATGAATATTTGAGGCTACCAGACAGTACGCCAAGAATCCAGCCTCAACCAGCTATTCCAACTCAAACAAGTATCTTCCCTGGTTGGCTTCCAAATGGCCTAACCTCTCTTCCTCATGCCTTCCAGTATGAGTCAAGGTCTCAGTTTGGGACCCAATTTGGTTGGACAGGAGTGATTTGACATATGTCTGGCCAATGACCCTGTGATCTGAAGCTCCATAGCAGGCTCTGAGCCAACCTGACGCAGCTTTTTTGGACAGTAGGCAAACACCTTCAACCAAAGGAAGGTTTGCTCAAAAGACACCTAGCTCCCAGAGTCAGCAATTTAGTGGTCAGCCCAGTGAGACACTGAACCAAGTGATGAAAACCCTTCAAGTGAGCAAGAGAAAGAGCCTAATCTGCCATTAACTCACCTATCCTTAGGACTGTGTTTGCCCAAAAGGCAGAGTGTACCATTTTCCCATGCCTAGAAAATTATATCTTTATCAGAGTAGCCCATGAGCCTGAACTATCTTGTGGCCAATTTTCTTGACCATTGTCCCTCTTCCTGGGTGATGAGTGCCTTAGCCACTTGGGAGCCTGCAAGGATCATGCTTATAAACTGCCCAATAAAAGATACCTCCCATAATATTTTATGGCTCAGTGCTAGACTAGCAGTCCAGGTGGAAATGCAGGGTAATAGGCTTACTCTGGAGCACATTTAAAAAGACCTAAGCTTGGACCTGACTGGTGTGGCTCAGTGGATAGGTGCTGGCCTGCGAACCCAAAGGTCGCTGGTTTGATTCCCAGTCAGGGCCCATAACCAGGTTGCAAGCCAGGTCTCCAGCCAGGTCCATAGCTGGAGGCAGGTGAAAGGCAACCATACATTGATGCTTCTCATCCTTTCTTCCTCCCTCCCTGCCCTTCTCTCTGAAAATAATAAATAAAATCTTTTTAAAAAAGACATAAGCTTAGAGCTAATACTAACAACTCTGGCTTGCTCCGCCTTGTCCCCTGGACCTGCAACCCTAACCCTACCCTGGCTCTAACTCAGAGTTCCAAAGATGAGATGGGACCTGCAACCAATGCCTCCTTGCTTCTCTTTCCCCTCTTTCCTTCAAAAGGCTCCCCTCTCATACCAGGAAGACATGTTATAATTTCTACCAAATTGCCTGGTTGCCCCTGTCCCGTCTGTTGCTCAGTCTGTGCTGAGGGACTCCCAAATTTCCCATAACTTCTGTAAAAAGTAGAAGCTCATTTCTCTCCTGACCTTTTCCTTCCCCCCCCCCCGCTCCCACCCCCCCCTAAATCAAACCTTGGTCATTTGCTTCCATCTAAGGAAACTTTTGTCTGGCAAGCCTCCCAGGCCTAAGACACAAGGAAAGTTGGCTTCCATTTCAAAACAGGTGAAGAGAAGAGACAAGATACATTGCTAGTGTTACCAACAACTGTACACATTAGAGTCCACAGAAACTATACATTGCATGCTGTAGAATGGCTTCGGTTTCATTTCCTTTTCATTCTCTGTGACTTTCCCCCATGCCCAGAGACCTCCCTGATATTGATTTAACCCCCTAACATAAAAAGTACTTTTCTATGGGGTTCCCTCACACTAGTCCAAATCATCTGCAGAAACTTATATCCACTAGGCCAATCGGTGCAGGGTTAAGGCTGTGAAGATATTAGGCCTAGCCAAAGAGAATTTTGGTTGTGGGGAAGGCATGTCACACAGTAATAGAAATGGACAATGCTCCAATGTCATGGATTATGGGGACGTACTGTTCTGTGTTCACCAGAATGGCTATTGGGCAAATACTGACTGATAAAGGTTTTAGCAAGTGTTCCTTTGAGAAAACAGCTCTGTGGCACAGGTGGCTGGGAAATTTTGGGTAAACTGTAGGAAGTGTATGGAGGCAGAGATATTTGAACTCTCAGGACCTAAATGTTTGCTCAAAAAAAGCTGAGGGGCTCAAGAAAGGTAGTGCTGAAGATGAGATTTTCTAGGAGCTCAGGAATGTAAGTAGGAGTGACTGGCTTTTTCAAAATAAAAACTGAGGTGTTCCTGAGAGCCCTCAGTATCAAAAACAACTTTCGTGAATTCAAGACTCACTCCAGCAAGAACCCAAGCCACAGTATTCTAAGACCCTCGGGACATACCAACTTCCTTTCCGTCCCTTCCTGACCTATACTAACCAGAATTTAAACCAGTAACTCCAGCCCCACAATGGACCTAGTCTGTGTCAAAGTACACACCAGCCACACCTCTGCACAGCCCTCCACACCCCCCTTCCCAGCTGCACAGTTAGGTCTTGACAGGAAAGTCCTAACCAGCCCTCCTTGTGAGCCCCCTATGATCACCTACTTTTGAAGTTTGTTCTCCAGCAGTGAATCTCTTCCTGGTAAAATAGTGGTTATTCCGAGTTTTATTTCACACTCCTAAGGCCGCAGCTCTAGGCCTGCTCACATCACATGAATATGAGGCCTAGCTTCAGTCCACCCCCACTGCCTCCCATGAAGTTCCACCCAGATTTTGCCACTGACCCCAAAAGCCAACAGCTTGTCTTCAACCACAGAGCAATGCTCAGCAGGTGCCCTCCCAGATAACCTAGGCAACAGCCAGAGGCCCTACCCCGGCTGCTGCCCCAAGAGCCCCTGAAGTGCATCAAAGCAGAAAAAGGTAGGCCCAGGGTTGAGTGTGGCAATAACTTCCCCCTAGAAGTTGTTCTACACAGTCCAGCGACCCAGTCCACTCAGGCATCAGTGCATCTCGGGGCCGTCCTGAGACTTCCCTAGACAGCCACTGACACATACTCAAACTTTCAAGTAGGGCTTACACGGTGGCAGCAGTGTGTCACAAGATCAGAGGCAGCAAGATACCCCAAACCCCTTCTTCAAGAGCAGCTCAGTGAAGCTAAAAACTAAAATGAGTCCTTGGTTGAGAGCGAGCGGTAGGAGAGGGTCTTAAAGGGGCCAGGGGACCCACAGGTGGATGCCCCGTAATTCAGGGTTTCTCTTTTTACTAAATAACCCTCAAGCCCCTTCAGAGAGCAGCGAGTGGGAGGGAACCCTTCCGGCCAGGGTGATACCGAGAGAAGTCACATCTTCTGAGTCGCCAATTTGCAGCAGGTCACAAGTGCAGCTGGCCAGAGGAGCCACAAGAGGGAGCGAGCCTTGGGGGAAAGGGCAAAGCCGAGCTTCCCAGCTCCCTTCCGAGACTCCCCAACAGGACGGCTGAGGGGGGTTTGTCGGTGGCTTACTGAGAAAACGGGATGGCTCCTTTCACTTCTCTGAGCCTCACACTCGGCCCAGATGCGAGGTGCACGCAAGCCTGGTGTCTCGTGGCTGCTGGCCTGGAGAGGGACGACCATGCCTCCCAGCCCTGCCTCTCTTAGAGGAAAGACCAAGTTGGCCTCACGCGAAAATGGGAGAGGTGGAGGCCAGCATTCCGGCTCAGGCTGAACCAGGCACCCCAAGGACAGTGGAGAGGCGTGGAGAGACTAGTGGATAGTGGAGAGGGTCTGGCTGAAGTTGGGGGCGCGGCAGCGGAGTGAGCCACAGGGCCCAGCCGGCCAGCTGTTTCACGCCTCTCTGGGCAAAAGACCTCGCAGATCGCCTCCTGCCTGCTTTGGGGTTCAGCACAGACAGCACAGAGATCCACTCGCTCCCTCAGAGTGGCAGAGGACAGCCGGGCCCAGCTGGGCCGTAACCAACGCGGGCAAAGAGACGTGCGCACACCCCCACTGGCACTCCCTCCTTTCCTCTCTGTGCTGCAGACACACACGCCTGCCATGTGTGTGACTCTTCGCTCAGAGTCACCACGATTCCTAAACTGCCCACTTTCCGAACAAGAACAAGGACTGCTTGCAGAGATCCGCGGTTAGGTGTTTCTTTTCAAGTCCCCCCAGCCTCCCAGCTCTCCTCTCTCCATGACTTTGCCCCCACCCGGCACCCCCATCCCCTAAAAACATTGTGCAAATGCTGTCCCCCAGTACACACGGTCAGAGTACTTCAGACCCAAAAGATGCCTCTGGGTTTGTCCCAGGACAATAAAGTTCATTCCTTGTTCTGTGATCAATGAATGTTCCAGGTCCCATTCAGGCTGTCTTGGCGCCTAAATCTCCACAGCCAAAGCTGCCCGGAGCCCCTCAACCCGCACCTTAGCAGCGCTTATGGGCAAGGGGCAAGGGGCAAGGGGAGGAATCGAAGCAGCTAGCTGGAGGGCCCAGGAGGTATGGGGTCATTAGCACTGGGAAGAGAAACCCTTGCTTTGAATGCCAGGTGGGGCGCTCGGGGGCACTCACCTGCTTGGAACTCCACTTGGCGATTTTTCTCTCTTTCCTCCTGCAGCAGCATGGAGTAGAGGATCCCGAAGGAGTTCTGGATGCCAAAGATAGAGCCGTTGCACCAAGTGGCAGCGAAGACCACCATCCAGCCAAAACCACCTTCAGGGGGCTGGAAGCCGCGCGCTGTGCCGCGGGTCTCCACGGTGGGCGTGGGCTCGGATTCGTGCACCAGCTCAGCCTCAAACTCCAGCTCCGGCAGGGTGGCAGGGTCCGGTAGGGGCTGGGGCTCCGGCTGGGGCTCCGGCTGGGGCTCCGGTGGGGGTAGTGGCGAGCGCTCGGGCTCCGGCTCAGGGCTACCCACACGCTCCTGCTGTTCCTGGCCTGCCTCCCGCCAGGGCCCCTTGGCTTCCTCACTTGCTAAGCTTTGCAGCGCCATCGCGGCCAGGGGACTGTGGCTGCTCGGGCCGGGGAAGCCGGTGTGTGGCTGGAGCTTGTTTCTGCTGCTGCCACCACTGCCGCCTCCTCCAGGCTTCTAGCCCCAGCTGGCCAGCCTGTCCCGCGACAGACGGTCCCTCGAGCCCTCTCCTCCTCCCCCTTCCAAGCCCCCTCCTCCTCTCCCATGTCATCTCTCTCCTCCCTCTCCTCCTCCCCCACCCCCACCTCTTCCTCCCTCAACCGGCAGCCGCTACAGCCGTCTCTCTTCTTCCCAGCCCTTCCTCCTCCTCCTCATGCTTGTCTACACGCTCCAGCCGCCGCTGTGTACCTCAACCCCCTTCCCAAACTCTTGAACCCTGTCCTCTTTGCCCTGACGCCCAGTAAAGGGAGCATTAAAATGGAAAAGTGAGGGCACAAACTATCCTTCCCTCTCCTCCCCGCAAGCTCCAAACGGGTATAGAGCAATTCCATCCCCAAGGAAGACCCCGCCTGTCCTCAGCTCCCACTTTCTCCTTTCAAACAAGCAGCCCGGAACTGGGGTGTCCCCGGGGAGCTCAGGAGGAGAGCTGGCCAGTGAGACCCCATCCTGACCTAGGGACTTTCTGTACCCCGCCCCCCTTGAGCTTCGGTGGGGCAACGTGGAGGGGACAACCTAGGCTTAGAACAGTGTGGGCACACTCTTCCGGAGGCCGGGGGCTCGGACCCCCACTTCCCCGCGTACTCCCCCTCTAGCCCCTCTCCCTCCACCCCCGCCCTTCCCGGCAAATCCCTGGTGGGGCGCAGGCAAGAGAAGGCGGCCCAGCTGAGAGGCCCGCCCCTCCCGGCAGTCAATCAGGGCTTTGTTTGCGCTAACCTGCAGCCCAAACGCGCTGTGGAGGGCCGGGGCTGGGCCAGGGGCCGGGCCAGGGAGGGACAGAGGTGCAGTGGCACCGGAGGGGGCCGGGCATGGGCGGGGGAAGAGCCTAGCTTGGCTCCTCCCGGCTGTCTGTCACGCTTCGGGGAACTAGCAGTCGGGCCCCAGGTTGGGCCACCCGTTGGGGTAAGGGCCGCCCGGCCCCCACCATCCCGGCTGAGCTGGTCTCTCAGGCCTCGGTTGCGACTTTTGGGCGCTCAGGATTCGGAGCTGCCGGCAGAGGGATGTCTTCCCAGCTCCCACCACCCCGTTCCGCCCACCTCTAGTAGCAGAGTTGTGAGTCCGGCTGGATAGCCCAGACTAAGGGCCCAGCTCTGCGAGGGAAGGGGGGAGTTTGCTCCCTCTGAGCGAGCTCGGGCCTCGGGGAATGGGGGTGGGGCGAGAGAGAGGCGGGAGGGGTAACAGGCCCTGCGGGTGGCCCAATCGGAGGGCTCCGCTGTGCTCAGCCTCAGCCCTTGGGGCCTCGCACCCCCCCCAATCCTGGGAAGTCCTGCCTCCTCCAGGCCCGCGAGTCTACTGCACTAATCATGAGGTCGCGGTGTGGTTACCAAGCTACTCCACTCCTCACCAGCGGGCGAGTGAGCGTCCAGCCGTTTCTACCCAGCATCTCATTAACCTTCTTGCACGGTGAAAAGAGCGAAGGGTCTGTAAAAATGCAGATCAGGGCTGTGCGCGCTGCCCAAGAACATGGAGTCATTAAGCACCTGAGGGCGGGCGCAGCTGGACGGAAGGATGGGGGGGGGGGGCGCTTGTGGTCTCCCGAGAGGAATTAGCCAAATTCACAAATTACAGGGTCCATGCTAGTCAGCAGAGCAGGCATTGCTCCAATGAATAGAGCACCTCCCTTATTGCCTTGAGGTATTATTATCACTAAATGTTTCCAAGCAGTAAACCTGAGGCTCAATGAGGTCAATGTGTTTATTAGCCTAATGTCAAGGGAAAAGTCGAGTACAAGAGGGAAATCAAGGCAGGTCTCCATACAGGCAAGCCTCACATTCCACAGGAGTTGTAGGACTTGGTGCTCCCAGACAGAGTGACAGGGAAGGGAAGGCAGGATCAGGCTTACCTGTAACAGTAGGCTTCTGGAAGAAGTCACAAGGGCCTTAAATGTCGAGAAGGATTTTAACAGGCTGGGGGTGCGGTGGGGTGTCCCTGCCTAAGAGGGACAAAGCACAGAGGCATAGAAGAACTCTACTCAGAGAATGAGCTAAGTGAAAGCTAATCAGGCTAAAAAGTTAATATACAATGTGGGGCTAAAGTAGGTTGACAGTTGTGAGTATGAAAACGTTTATTCTTGTATTATTAATTATTGTATTATTTTCAGTAAGAACAACTAAACCTACTTTTGTCCACCCAGTATATGCTGCCCCTCTCAGAAAATGTTTACATTTTAATAAAAATAAACAATGCTTCAGCCATAAGAAGTGACAAAGGATGGGAAGGATGGGCATTGGGGCTTAAGATTTGCTTTGAGTTGGGAATCTCACCATACACAACTGTTTGCCTAAGGGAGCCCTGGCCTGAACTTGATTAAGAGCCTTAAGAAAGGTTTTCTGCACCCCCAGGAGTAGGAATAGACCCTGGAGTCTTACAGCCCACCCCACACCCCTACTATTAAGACTATTAAGAATTTAATAGTCTTAAATTCTATTTTCCTCATTGTCTAAATGGATTTTTTAGGTCACTGGAGTAGGGGTAAGGGTGTGTAAGGACACTCATTAAGAACCTGTGAACCTAGCACTATGCTAGTCCTTTACATCTCATATAGTATTCATAACAAGCCTTTAAGGTTGGGATAATTTGTCCCTGTCTTCTAAGTGAGTAAACACAGGATCTAAGGTTAAGTCAGTTGTTCAATTCTACAAAGTCATTAAGAGGTTTTTACTCATTTGTGTAAGCTTCAAAGTATGTGCCCCACCCAGGAGACAGGATTGTGTAACCATCATCCCATTATTGTAACAACATACAGTACCTACCCTTTCTCACCTCTTTAAAAGGTACTTTATAATGGATAGAACACTGGCAAGAGGCCACCTGGATTCTAATCTTGGTTCTACCATCTGCATACTTCTGTGATCCTAAGCAACTTGCTTCCCCTCTCTGAGCTTCAGGGGTTTTTTTAATCTGCAAAATGGAATTAATACCAACATCAAAGAGTTATTAAATGCAATGCTGAGAAGTACAGGTTTTATTTTGGATAGTCAAGAGAGTCACTGAAGATATTTTAGTAGGAGACTAACATCAGATCTGCATTTTTTAAAAGATTTTATTCATTATTTTTAAAGAGAGGGAAAGGGAGGGAGAAAGAGAGGGAGAGAAACATCAATGCCTCCAGCTGGGGACCTGTATGGAGACCTGGCTTGCAACCCAGGCATGTGCCCTGACTGGGAATTGAACCAACCACCCTTTGGTTTGCAGGCCAATGCACAGTCCATTGAGCCACACCAATCAGGGTCAGCAGATTTGCATTTTAGAAAGAAAACTGGTGACAGTGCAGAAAGATGCTGTCTTGGAAAGATAAGAGGTAAGGAAGCTGAAAACTTAACCAGGTAAAAAATGTTGATGGTCTAAAATAAGGCACTTGCTGTGGGAATAAAGACAAAAGGAATGGTTCTGTGAACCTCCGTTATGGTAGAGTTGACTAAACAGATTTGGGTCATGAAGGAAAAAGAAGAAGCAAATATGATGCTGACATTTTTTGTTTAAGTGAAGGAAAGGATGGCGATAGTGTTGATTGAGATGGAATTAGGAGCCAAATCAGGTCCAGAGGTGCCTGTGACTTCCTTTCCCTTTTCTTTTTCTTCCTTCCTTCCTTCCTTCCTTCCTTTCCTTCTTTCTTTTTTAAATTTTCAATTACATTTGACATTCAGTATTATATTAGTTTCAGATTTAGAACATAGTCATTAGATATTTATATAATTTACAAAGTGATACCCCCAACAAGTTACCATACAGTTATTACAATATTAGTGACTATATTCCCCCACGCTGTACGCTACATTCCCAGCACTTGTAACTACCAATTTGTACTTCTTAATCCCTTCACCTTTTTCACCCTGTCCTTTAACCCCCTTACCCACCTCCTATCTGGCAACCATCAGCCTGTTCTCTGTGTCTACGAATGTTTCTGTTTATATTGTTCCTTACATTCCATGTATAAGTGCAATTATTTGTTTTCCTCTGATTTATTTCACTTAACACAGTACGCTCTAGCATACTGTCTATCTCAGTAATTCCATTCTGTGTGTACCACATCTTTTTTCTAATCATCTATTGATAGGACTTAGGTTGCTTCCATATGTTGGCTGTTGTGCTGCAGTGGCTATAAGGATGCATCTATCTGTTTAAATTTGTTTAGGAACTTTTTGGATAAATACCCAGAAGTGGAATTGTTAGGTCATAAGGTAATTCTATTTTTAATTTTCTGAGGAACTTCCGTACTATTTTCTGTAGTGGCTGCACCAATATGCAGTCCCCCCCAACAGTGCACAAGGGATCCCTTTTTGCCCTGTCCTTGCCAACACTTATGATTTGTTGATTTATTAATAATAGCCATTCTGACAGGTGTGAGGTGGTATCTCATTGTGGTTTTAATTTGCATCTCTCTGATGATTAGTGACGTTGAGTATTTTTTCATATGTCTATTGGTCATCTGTATATACTCTTTGAAGAAATGTCTATTCAAGTCCTCTGGCCATTTTTTAATTGGATTGTTTGTTTTTGGTGATATTATATGAGTTTTTAAATTTATTTTGGAAATTAACCCCTTATCAGATGTATCATTGATGAGTATGTTCTCCCATACAGTGGGTCCCCTTTTTATTTTGTTGGTTTCTTTTGCTGTGCAAAAACTTTTCATTTTGATGTAGCCCCATTTGTTTATTTTTTCATTTGTTTTCTTTGCCTGAGGAGATATATCAAAAAATATTACTAAGAGAAATGTCATGGAGTTTGCTGCCTATGTTTTTTCCTAGGTGATAAAAGTAGAGCTAGGGTCTTGGATGAAATTTTCTCTATAAATTTCTTGGTCAACAAACATCATCAATATTAATAAATCTTTAGAGAGCACCAACTATGTATAGATTCATTCCGCTTGGTTCATGCACATGACAAATAAGTGAGGTATAGACCCGTATTTATTATTTTCCTTTCTGACTTTGGACCTTGGGAAATCCCACTGGAAGTCTCTGATTTATACTGCAAATAAACGAATGCACTTTTTTTGTCCCTAACAGAAATAAGTCCACAATGGAATAATTCCAATTACTTATGCCCTTGATTACTCCTACTAGTGGATGAACCACACCAGGGATTCCCTAATGTGGTTGTACATCAGAATCGCTTGGAGTTTTTTGTAAAAGTGCTGACTCCTACTCCACACTTGCTAAATCAGACTATCTAGTGGTAGGAGCCAGGAATACATAGTTTCAACAAAGCTTCTGGTAATATTAATGCATTGTCAGGTTTTTAAACAACTACACCAAAACAATGATGCAAAATTTGGATCTCAAAGACTAGTATAATTTCTCCCAAAACTTTGGAAACCAACATAAAAATGTTAGTTTTAATGTTGTCATGTGAAGACATGGCTCATGGTATATCATTAATGAAATGATAATTTTAACATTGAGATATAGAAAATATAGAAATGATATCATCTTTTACTAAGGAAAGTCTTTTAAAATTGTTTTCTAATTAGAGCTTACATTCAATGTTATTTTGTGTTAAGAAAACTTCTTTTCCCCTCACCTGAGGATATGTTTTTTTTGATTTGAGAGAGAGAGGAAGGAAGAGAGAGAGAAAGGAACAGAAACATTGATTGGTTACCTCCCATACATGCCCTGACCAGGGATTAACCCATAACATTGATATGTGCCCTGACTGGAATCCAACCCACAACATTTTGGTGTACAGGACGAGACACTCCAACCAACTGAGCCATCCATCAGGGGAAAGAAAGTCTTTCTTAAGAAAGGTTACTTGGCAACAATTTTTCCTATGTGTCAGCAGACTGATGAAAATATCACAAACTGTCATGGGTTTGCAGATGAGAGCTCAGGACTAATTGGACTGGATGACCTCTGAAAGCCCTTCTATTCTATGGGCTTTCAGATAAATGCTCTCTGTTTTAGGCCAAAGGCCCTTCCTTGTTTTGGACCTCTCCTATTCTTCAGTAGTATTTTCTGGCTAAAGTGGAACCCAATCGGTCATATGCATTATTCCTTTACCCTGTGCTTAAATCAGCCTACCCACTTGAGAATGAATGATTCTGTTTTGTATGTCATCGAAAGGTTATTCAAGAAGTTGAGTACATACATCCCTGTCTGGTGTGGCTCAGTGGGTTGAGCATCAACCCACAAAGCAGAGAGTCTCCAGTTTGATTCCAGGCCTGGGCTGCAGGCCAGGTCTCATGGTTAGGGGCATGTGAGAAGCCAAATCAATGTTCCTCTCTCACATCAATGTTTCTATCCCTCTCTTTCTCCCTCCCTTTCCCCTCTCTAAATAAATATGTAAAGTCTTATTTTAAAGGTGAGTACAAATATCTCCTTACTTCATTCACTTTTTAAAATTTAATCTTTATTGTATATTTTCCATTACCATTTAGTCCTCTTATAACCTGCTCATTCACTTTTACTTATCCATCTCTATGAGGGTAACTTAAAAGTTCTGATGACACAGCATCACCTTAGATCTAAGAGTCCAATGGGATTGATTGTAAAAAGGAGCCAGGATTCTCTAGTAGTGGCAAAAGAAATCTGAAGACAGAGAAAACTTCAGTTTTATTGTTCATAATCATGAAAGGGTACTGATGAGAACCCAGGTTACTAGGAAATAAATATGAATGTTAACACCTTTCTCATGGCCAAAGTATAGGCATGGAAGGGAAGAGATATTGGATGTAGCCTAATTACAGCTTGAGCCAGCGGGCTATTCATAATAATAGGTGCATTAAAAATGAATCAGTTGGTCATATTCATGGAACTGCTTCCTGAATGCCAAAGAAAAAGTTCTGCTTAATAGTTGGTCTGTTATTAGAGCAGACATAGAGGGGGAAAGATGACAGAAGCAAAAGGAGCATTATAGAAAAGAACATGACAAGAAGTACTTCAAACTCTGAGACGAAAGGAGGACAAGGTGAGGGTGGGGTAGAGGTGGGGTGGATATGGGGTGGGGGTGAGGCAGGGTGGGGTTTAGGGTAAAAAAGGGAAAGCTGGAAGTATACATTGTGTGCTTGGTCCACCTCTTTGGTGGACTTCTCAGACTCCCAAGACAGCCACCGACCTAGGGCCTTAAGAACCCCAAGGTCCTTGCATAGGAACTTTCTAGACAATAAGAGACATACGAAGGATGAAACAGTGGTAGACATTAGAGCCAGCGTCAGATATCAGCTGCTGAATTAGAGGAAAGTGACTGGTGTGCTCGGGCTCAGGGGTCAAGTTTCAAATCCAACTTGCTGACCTTGCAGATAAAGAAAGCCAGTTAAAGGGCAGGAAAAATCATTCAAATGGAGCAGGGGCAAGGGAGCTGGGCGGAGGATAAGGACAAAGAAGAGGCCATTTATTTTTCTCCTTTAGTACGTACATAAACTCAAAACAGTTCTTGAACATCTCCCATCTCAAACAAGTCAGTTCTCAAACAGCCTTCCAGAGGGATTTAAGTTTGAGAACCGAAGTTCCGAGGTATTTACAGAGTTCCTTCTGTACCTAATTAAACTCAATTTTCCCAAGGCCTCTCTATGGATGGAGGAAGAGGCAAAGGAAGTCGTGCACTTTGTTGAAAGTTGCTGAAACCTGAACTTGTTAATCCACTTACCCCATGTCATAATGTGAGTGGAGCCAGAACCCTTGTCCCTTACCTCCCAACTAGGAGACATTTCTCTGTGCCACACTACCTCCTATTAGGCCATTCAATTGCTTTAAAATCTAAGATGATTCCTCACTACCTAAAAATGAAAGTCCAAATACCAGAGCTGCCACATTGGGTCCCTTATTATCAGAGCCCTGTTCAACTCTCCAATTGATTCATAGGCCACTTCTCACAGAGAAGCAGCTCAGAGCTCTTTCCTACCTACGGCCCTCAAAGGCCTTTGTTTCCTTTGTCTCAACTCTTCCTGCTCCACCAAAGTAAAAGAATTTTATCACCTGTATGCCCACCCCTGGATTCTACCATTAACATTTTACTCTTATTTGCTTTATCACATATCTGTCCACCTATCCAACTCACCCTTGACTTATCAATCCATCATTTTTAATGCATTTCAAAGTAAACTGAAGACACTGGTACGCAGCTTTCTCCCAGTATTTCTGCATATATATTATTGATGAGAGTTCAACTTTTGCAGCTTTTATTTTCGTTTGAGGTAAAATTTGCATACAGTGAAATACATAAAGCTTAAAGGACTATTTACTGAGGTTTGACAAATGCACATCCCTCGGTAACTCAAACCCCAGAATCTTCTCGAAAGCCCCTTCCCAGTTAATCCCATTCCTACCACATCCTCAAGAGAACAACCATGGATTAGTTGTGTCTTTTCTACAGATTTATGTAAGTGGAGTAATATATCATATATAGTATGGGATCTTTCACAGCATAATGCTTTGAAATTCTGCTGTGCTGTAGTGGGTAGCATTCCATTGTATTTGTATTATATTCACCAGCTGATGGCCATCAGGATTGTTTCTAGTTTGGAACTGTTATGAGTGAGGCTGCTATAAACATTCATATACAAGTCTTTTCATGGGCATATTTTTATTTCTTTTCAGTAGATACCTAGAAGTAGAACTGTTAATACATACAGTAAGTTGTATATTTAACTATATAAGGAGCTGCCAGAACTGTGACAAAAGAAGTTCCTTTTTACATTCCAGTACTATATGTGTAAGAGTTCCAGTTATTCCACATCCTCACCAATAGTTGGTATTTCCATTTCTTTAAGATTTTATTCTGGTCATTTAGTGGATGTGTCATAGTTTTAACGTGCAATTTGCTGATGACTAATGTTGTTACTTTTTTTCTTTCATGTTCTTTTTTAACTATATTTTATTGAATATGCTATTACAGTTGTCCCAATTTTACCCCTTTGCCCCCTGTCTGCCCAGTACCCCCCTTCCCTCCAGCAATTACCCCCTTAGTTCATGCCATGAGCCATGAGTATAAGTTCTTTGGCTTCTCCATTTCCCTTAGTATTCCTAACATCCTCCTGTCTCTTTTGTACCTACCAATTATGCTTCTTAATCCTTGTACCTTTTCCCCCGTCCTCCCCCTTACTGCTTTTTGCTGATAACCTTCCAAATGATCTCCATACCTATAATTCTATTCCTGTTCTAGTTGTTAACTTAGTATTTTTTTAGATTCAATTGTTGATAGTTGTGTCTGTTGTCATTTTAATGTTCATCGTTTTGATCTTTTTCTTAAATAACTCCCTTTAACATTTCTTCTTTTTGTTGACTGTTTATTTCTTCCTTATGTTCCAAATCGTTTATTTGAATCCTGCTTCCTTCCCTTCACTGTTGGTTTTCTGTGGATTTTTCTTTATCTCAGTTAGTATAGTCTTCTCTGAGCATTCTGGTTACCAGTGTTTTGAACTCTGTCTCTGATGGGTTGGCTGTCTCCACTTTGCTTAGCTCTTTTTCTGGGGTTCTATTCTGTTCTTTCATTTGGGTCATATTTCTTTGTCCCCTCAATTTGACAGCCTCCCTGTATTTGTTTCTGTGTACTGGGTAGAGCTGCTTTGAATCCCTGCCTTAGCACACCTGTTGAGTTGTATGGGGTGGATCCTTGGGTATTTGCCAGGGCAGGGCAACCTGCTTCACAACTTTGTGGCTCTGTGTGGCAGGAAGGTAAGAGAGGAGACAATGCTGCTGCTGCCTGACTTCTGGAGGTCTGTCTGGCACTTGCCCAGTTTCTAGTCACTTTACCCACTTCCCATATGCGACTGGTGCCCCACCAGCTGCTGGCCTGGTGGTGGTTCCCAAAGTGGGTGGGTATGCATACATTCCTGGCCCCTGTGGGCCCTTTAAATAGACTCTCCTTAGAAACCAGCAGTTTCTTTTGCTTCCCCAACTCCCACTAGCCAGAGGTATTGGGGGCTTATCTTCCCAATGCTGGAACCCTGGGCTGTATGGTCTGGCCTGGGGCTGGGATCACTGAATCACAAGGTATACCCCAATTTTTAGCCACCACATATGTATGTGGGACTGCCCATTTTGCTGCCTCACTGCCACCATACTGTGTCCTCTCCACCCCGGCTCCCCTTGTGCACCGCTCACCCCCACCCATCTGGATGCATATAGCTTCTTTACATCCTTGGTTATTGGACTTCCATACAGTTCAATTTCTGGCAGTTCTGGGTATTTTGTAAAGATTTTATATATTTATTTTTAGAGAGAGGGTTAAGGTCCACAACTGGGGACCTGGCCTAGAACCCAGGCATGTACCCTGACTGCGAATTGAACTGGTGACCCTTTATGTGCAGGCCAGTGCTCAATCCACTGAGCTACACCAGCCAGGGCTGGTTTTTTTGTTGTTGTTTGTTTTGTTTTGAGGTTAGTTATGACCCTTCTTATGGTTGTTTAAGGAGGCAAAGCATGTCTACCTACACCTCCATCTTCACTGGATGTTCCTGTTCTTTGTGTTCATATTGGCTATTCATATATCTTCTTTTGTGAGGTATCCATTCAAATGTTTTATGCATTGTGTTGTTCATTTTTTTATTCTTGAGCTGTTGGATTTCTTTACATATCCTACATACCACTCTTTTGTCAGATGTGTGATTTGCAAAATTTTCTCCCAGTATACAATTTGCCTATGAATTTCTTGACAATGTTTTTTATAAGAAGACATTTTACACTTTGATAAAGTCTGATTTAGTTTTTCTTTTCTTGTTAGGGTATTGCTCTCAGTGAATGCCCCCAAGTCATATTTTTCTATGTTTTCTGCTGAAAGCTTTATAATTTCAGATATTATATTTAGACTTATGATCTATCTCAAATTAATTTTGGTGTATGGTATAAGGAAAAGGTTGAGGTTCATTTTTTCATATGGATATGCAATCATTCTTGTACCATTTGTTGGAAAAAGTTCCATTTCCTGCATTGGATTACTTTCATTTTTTACCTTTTTATTGTTATCTGTCTTATTTAGAAAAGTGGATATGTAAAGTTTATTGAATTTTCACAAGTGGAACACTCCCATTTAACCAGCCCCATTTCCCAGCAATCATGTCATTACCAGTATCCCAGAAACCCCCTTTGTGCCAACCGACAATGACAACCTCTCCTTTGCTGCATTAGTAACCACTATACTGATGTCTAATACATAAATAAATAAATTATGCCTATTTCTATACTTTACATAAATGTGGTCATATATTGTGTACTCTTTTGTGTCTAGCTTCTTTCTCAATATTATGTTTATGACAGTCATCTATGTTGTGTGTAACAATAGTTCATTCGTTTTCATTGCTGCAGATTATTTTACTAAATGAATATACCACATCAACATCAACATTTGGGTTGTTACTTGCGACCATTCTAGTAGATGACTTACTTCCCTTTCTACTTATTAAAAATTTATTCTACCTTTAAAATCCAGTTCAAATGTCATCTCTTTGATGAAGTTTGCTCCATACCCTAGGCCATATAAATGAGTTCTCATAGCACTTTGCACTCCATTATAAACTTCTTTTTTATAGGGCATCTCTTTTCATTTATTACTGGGTTAAACTATTTGTTAGAGCAATTCTAGTTTTGTGTCATGGGAGTTACCTCTTTGTAAATTATCTCCCTTACTAGGTTTGTAGCTCTTCAAAGACAGAAACTCCACCTGATTTAATTCTGTACACCCTCCTCCATTCACTATTGCCATACTTATAGAATGACAATCACATAGTGGACATTCAATATACATTTGTTGAGTTAAGTCCTTGTTGTCGAATACATGACATATATTATTTTAGATTTGCATAGGGCAAATGGTTGATATTGTTGAATTAACATTAAGATATATTTTGTACAGGAAGGATTAAATCAAGTCAATGAAAGTTCTTTCATGACTCTGAGGCTCAAAACTAGACCTTAGATTCATTTTCCAAGGCTGGAAAAACAGGGGGTATTTTCTTAGGTCTCTGCTAGTTCCTAGAATGTCAGCTCAATGGAGACAGAGATTTTTATCTCCAATTTCTAGAAAAATGCCCAATGCATAATACATATTTAATCATTGGTTTTCCAGTGAATGATATGAAAATCAACAAAGTGGCCTGAGCCACCATCTTGTATTTCATCCTTCCCTGATGTTTAAAATGCTGTACTAGTGGCTGCTTCCTTTAAGTTATTCTCTCAAAATATTGGTCCCAAGCCCTGGCTGGTAGCACAGTGGATAAGGCGCCGGCCTGCAAACTCAAAGGTCACAGGTTCGATTCCCCAGCCAGGCACATAACAAGGTTGCAAACCAGGTCTCCAGTCAGTCTGTGGCTGGAGGCAGGTGAAAAGCAACCATACATTGATGTCTCTCTCCCTCTCTCTCTTCCCCTCTTTCTAAAAATAATGAAATTTTTAAAAATCTAAAAAAAAAAAAATTGGTCCCAGAGACAGTTTACTCAATTAACATTTTACATGAGCATTAAGATTGGCTCTTTACAATACAACTTCATATACACTATTCCCTTTGAACTGTACAGCAGTTCTCTGAGGTGAGCATATGTGAGATTACTGTGCCCATTTTGCAAAAGAAAAAGTTAAATTCAGAGAGGTGAAATTATTTTCTTCCAAGCTACTCAGCTAAAAAGTGAAAAAGCCAAGACTTGAATCTAGGTTTTCTTTTCTCCATCCAGAAAATTTTTATCACAGAGAAATTTATCAGATTGGTGATGGTGGGGGTACTTGAGGGCTCTGCACATGTAAATGGAGTTAGAAGGAACCAGGGAGAAAACTACAAATATAGAGAAGGATTCTGAAGGGAAAGGTAGGGAGATAGTTGAAGATGAGTCTGGTGCTGTGGCTGCCCTAGTCTTTGTCTCAGGAGCTGTTTTAGCAGGGGGTGGGCTAGCCTGGTGCCTACATCAGTAGAGTTCCCTCAGGGTGAACACTTCCCTGTTTGGGAGGAATACAAGCCAGGGAGTACTTGTGAAAGAAACAATATTCAAGCCCTCTTCCTATTAGAAGATTGAATTTTAGGGGTTAGGAAATTCAGGGTAGTACTAGGGGGTACAGAGATGGTGTTAAAAGTAGACCTCGAGGCCCTGCTTGATAATCAGCAACAAAATTCCCAGGTCCAGATTTGTGAAGAAGCCCCATATGTGTAAAGGGGTGGGAGTAGATCCCAAGCTTCTAATTGCATGAGGGAAAGCCAAAATGGAGCTACCAGAATCAGATAATGCTAATCAGTTCCAGACAGATTTCCAACACTTCCTTTTTGAAATGCCTCATGAACAAGTTTGGCCAGGGAAGGAGGCTGGGAGGAGCCACAGCCCAGAGCTCAGTGCTCTTGGAGTTGAGTTTCTGGCCACATTCATTTGGTTCATTCTCATTTAGAGGGTGTATTCTGTGTTTGCGTATGAGATGAAGAAGCAGGGAAAAGGGAGGAACATGGGTAAAAAAATACCAGGGATTTTATAAAAAGCAAAGAAATTTATACCCGTGGCCTTTGGCATTAGATTGCCAACCTCAGACGTTGAAGAGTTTTTGAACACCTCTCAGTCCCCATGGTCGAGAGAAAACCCAACTTTTACTCCCATCAAGCTTTTCCCCTTTGTTCTTACGCTGCTCTGTGCTCCACATCCCAGCACTCTCATGAGCTATTTACTGAGCTGTTTCACCGACTAAAATGTGAGTTCTTTGCTGTGTCCTCAAGCACATGGTAAGTGCTCTATAATTTCACATTGCATGTATGAGCAAATGAGGCCAAGCTTTGGAAGATGCGGCCTCACAGGTACTTGGCCCAGGGAGATAGACAAAATCATTAAACCTCACGCTTGCCTTGGTTTTCCTGAGCCACAGCTTCTTTACCAGTCCTGATTCAGTTAGCAAATAGTTGTTTTTCTTCTCCCTTCATTTCTTGCTGCTTTTCTTCCTTCCTACAGGAGAGTGTAACTGGGGGGTGGCAGGGGGAGCTTCCTAATGCCCTTGGAATTTGACACAGTGAAAGGAACTAAGGACTGGGAAATAGACTTGGGTTTAAGTCTCATCTCTATTGCTGTCACTGAGTGACCTTAGGTGAGCTTATTATCCCTTCTGCATCTCTTAGTGTCTTTACCTAACAGTAGAATAAGCTAGGATAAGTACTGTCACAACTATGCTCGTCAGTGTCATTTTCCAAAGTGTAATACAAGCACATGAGACAATTATTGGTGTTACGAAAAGCAGATGTTAAATTTCAATAGCTGTGGATGTATTTAAAATGAATTGGAACAATATGCCTAGGGCATTAAATCTATGACATTGCATAAGATGAAGCTGAATTTATTTAAGAGAAAAGGAAGCCAATTTAAAGAAACATTAAATATTAACACATAGGCTGGTAGATATAGTAAAAAAAAAAAAAAAAAATGCACCCTGGCTGGTGGCACAGTGGTTAAGGCACCGGCCTGCGAATCCAAAGGTTGCTGATTCGATTCCCACCAGGGCAAATAACCAGATTGCAAGCCTGGTCTCCAGCCGGGTCTGTAGCTGGAGGCAGGTGAAAAGCAACCATACATTGATGCTTCTCTCCCTTTCTCCCTCCTTCCCTTCCCCTCTCTCTGAAAATAACTAAAATCTTTTTTTTTTTTTTTAATGATGTAGATGCTCTGGGTGTGACTGAAAGTTGGACAACACTGTCCTAAAATTCTGTGGCATCTTTTACAGGACAGGGTTGGGCCCAGGGCCTCCCACTGTCAACCATCACCGCTATCCTTTAACCAAAAAGAATCGTATCTTTAATTTGACTAAAGGAAAATAAAAACCCCAAACCCTGGCCCAGGTTATCCCCAAGGGCCCTCTTAGCATTGATATTATAAGACTTTAAATCACAACAGCCAGACTTGGATTGTTCTCCTGACTTGCTGGGTAACTAGATGACTATGTCTGAGTCAGGTGATTTGAGAAGCTGCCACTTTCCTTCAGTGCACTTCAGACTCCAGGGTGAAGCTATGGAAAGAGATTTGGAGACGGCCATCTGAAGTTATTGGGGAGGAAGTGAGGGTGGGAAAGGAGGGGGCTCTAGCTGTCAGTAATAGTCTCCAAAGTCCAGCTGCCCCCTGGTGGCCACAGACATTGATGCATGTGAACACAGAGTTCCTTTTGTCCTAGATTGACATCTGTTCAGAGCAGTCCATTCCAGAGCATGGTGGTTCTTTACAAGCCTCAGAGGCTATGGATTTGGGGGAGTTAGAATGGGGATAAGCCTGAGAAGTATTTACAAGCTATACTCTATATCTTCTTCAGCCCAAGTGCAGAATGATAGAAAAAGGCTCAATAAGTCCTGGGGTAACTGAAAATTCAGACCAGTTTGCTTGACTCCCTCACAAGAAGAGGGACTATGGCGGATGAGCAAGCTCATCTTCGCATCCTGACATGTACTCTCAAAAGCAGCTTCCCAATCAAATACTCTGTTGATGCTGGTACCAAACCAGCATCAACAGAGGCCTGGGGAGGATTTAACACCTTGCCCCATCATTTTTATAAAGATTTTATTTTTTATTTTTAGAGAGAGGAGAAGGGAGGGAGGAAGAGAGGGAAAAAAACATCAACATACGGTTGCTTTTCACGTACTTCCAGCTGAGGACCTGCCTGGAGACCTGGCTTGCAACCTGGTTATGTGCCCTGGTTGGGAATTGAACCAGTGACCTTTGGGTTTGCAGGCCAGCTCCTTATCCATTGAGCCACCAGCCAGGGTTCTATAATTTTAATCAGTTCTCATACATGCATGATATTGGAAATTGGCATTTTCTCAAATGTATGCAATGTGCTTTGCAAACGTAGTTTGAAGAAAAGTTCCCCAGACCTCTCCTCTAACCAGCCCTTATGCCACCCTTGAAAATTGCCTATTTGGAGGTCTAGAGACATTTCAGCTCTCAGGCTATAAATAGCACTCATAGGTGTATACTTTGGCAAGGAAAGTGGTTTAAAAATCAGGTATAACTCTGGCTAGTGTGGCTCAGTGGATTGAGTGTCAGCCTGTGAACCAAAAGGTCACTGGTTTGATTCTCAATCAGGGCACATGCCTTAGTTTCAGGCCAGGTTGGTGGCATGGGAAAGGCAACCACATATTGATTTTTACTCCTTCTCTTTCCCCCTCTCGTCCCCTCTGTCTAAAAATAAATAAATAAAAATGTTTTTTTTAAATCAGGGTATATCAGTCATTGAATACAATGGAATAAGGAACTTCAGGTATACCACCCTCCCCAAAAGCAACTAATAAGCTAGAAAAACTATCAGAATCAGCTTTGGAAAAACTCTGGAATCCAGTTGAAAACTTACAATTGCCCTGACTGGTGTGGCTGAGTTGGTTGGGTGTCATCCCACAACTGGAAAGGTTGAGGGTTCGATCCCAGGTCAGGGCACACTCAGGAGTTGACCAATTGGTGTTTCTCTCCCACATCAATGCTTCTCTCCCTCCTTCTACCTCCCTTCCCTCTCTCTGGAATCAATAAAAGAAAAAAATTAAAAGGAAAACTTACAACCAGGAGACTCACATCACCAAGATTTGGTGAAGGAAGATGGTGTTGCTCTGTGGTAAGAATGCTGTGCTATGGTGTTTTAAATTACTCACCATACTCCACCCCAGATCAGCAGCAGCTGTGAGATGGTCGCTGGGCACAACTGGTACAAGTTGCTAGTGCCAGAAGGAGCAACATGGACTTTACTCAAAGAACTGTGTTAAGGGTCTTAGCTTGTCTGCAGGCACCTTCAAGAACTGGCACAAAGGTTTCTTTTTGTTTTGCTTGACTCAGAACGTTCACAGAGCTCCGTGGCTTTCGGGGAGGCTACTGACAAAAGCATTTAAAGACATAGGTAATACCCATAGCAGCCTGGAGTATTGGAGACAAGAAGTAGACAGATCTAGAAGCCTTGGAAGGAAGAGACTGGGAAGGAGACATGGGTGGGGATAAGGGCTTTTAAAAACTTCTATGTATACTAGGGAATGAAGAAACCCATGCACTTAATCAAGAAAGCACACGTGCTTATAAAGGGCTGAGAAGACCCTCAGCTTTCACCTCTACCTAGTCTTCAGGCTGGACACATGCCGAAAGTCAAAGGTAAGGCAGAGTTATAAAAGACATAGCTAAGCATTGAAAGAGTGCCCCTACAGAACCAACAGGCAGAGATTAGGATATTTTTCTCCTTTCTTGTGTGTGTGTGTGTGTTGTTTTTTTTTTTTTTTTTTCATTTTTGGCTCCAGGCATTTAAGGTAACTGTCAAAACACCAGCTGATCTCTTTGGCTGGGTAGGTCAGTTGGTTGGAGCAGGCAGAGGTCAACCTCTGAGTGCTTTGAGGTATTTGCTGACCTGCTGCTCTGAGACCAGTGCTGATAAAGGCTTGCTCTGGTGTACAACTTGGTCCTTTCCACATGCACCCAGGCCTCCCAGAAGGGACCACAAGCTGTGGATTGCTGACCGATGCAAGCAGGTTACCCAGGGAAAGTCACAGGCGGTCTCTGACATACATCTGCACCAGAGTCTTTACAGATCTACTTAATACATAAAGCAAACACAAAAAGGTGGCCAAAATGGAGAGGCAAAGACACAGGCCCCAAATGAAAGAACAAGGGAATTTTCCAGAAGAAAAGCTAAATGAAATGTAGGCAAGCAACTTATCAAATATAGAGTTCAAAGTAATAATTATAAGGATGGTCAACAGCATGAAAAAGGATATAGAAGTATTACCAGCTATCAGTAAATCATCTACATGTTGAACTAGCATGATGGGAAAAATTCTTCTAGTTCTTTTATACATATCTAGGGAATATAATAGGCAAATTCATTGCCACATATTGAAATACTCCATAGGTAAACACAAAGAAGAATGTTGATTCCTCAGCTAAAGATGAAGGGGGAAAGCTGAAAATAAGTATATTACAGAAAAATACCAAAGGTCGCTGGTTTGATTCCCAGCCAGAGCACAGAACCAGGTTGCAAGCCAGGTCTCCAGCCAGGTCTGTAGCTGGAGGGAGGTGAAAAGCAACCATACATTGATGTCTCTCCCTCTCTATCTCTCTCCGTTTCCCTGTCTCTAAAAATAAATTTAAAATCTTTTTAAAAATTAAAAAAAAAAAAAACAGATAGAAAATTCTCCAGACATACCCACAACTCAGTTTTATGAGTTGAGGAAAATTGACAAAGGTCATTAGAAAACACAATATCCACAAGAACAGTCAAAGAAAGAGTAGGGAGAAAAAACATAGAATGTAAATTTTTCCCATTCTCAACTACAAGTCTCCCCCAATATGCCAATTTTGGTCATTAGTTTTCACCATTTGCCAGGTATCTCTATGTGATTGGGAGTGAGGGTACTCTTTCTGAGTTGGTTATAAAGTTTTGAGTTAGTTTCCACCTCTTGTATCTTCCTCAATTTTTCTGGCATTCATTTTTCCAATGCCATGCCTTCTTTTAATAGTGACATAATTACTTAAAATTAAAGGACCCCCCCCCCTTATGTGCTGATAGCTCCAGCTAAGAGTTGGCTCCCTTAAAGAGTAATTCTAACTGAGAAGCTAATACTGAAGTCTTGTTTCATTTTGTCTTCTTTAGCTTTCTTCATATTTTCCCAAAACTGAGTCGCTACTGTCAACCTGAGGCACTGTCCTTGCCATCCACTACCTTTTCCCCTACTTGTGTTTGAGTTCCAGGCAAAACAGGCTGCCACAAAAGTGGAGAGGACCCAGGGTTTTTTCTAATCTGCCTCTGAATCCATCTTTGTAAATTTAAATAATGCCTCTCAGTAAAGTACTGGTGAAAATCAATGAGGATTCATCGAGCTTCCAAGCACAGTATTGTAGCTTCTTCCAGCTACCCTTCTATAGAAAGGCTTCAAGGATTACCAATATCAATTCCTGCATTGAGTTTCCAAGGCACAAAGAGCAGCCTGAGTTGTTGGAGAAAGTAAACCATAGGCTTCCTGAGATGATGGCACTCCCTGATCAGTTATTATTTGGTCTCTGTTACAAACTGAACTATGTCCCCCAAAAAGACAAGTCCTAACCCCAGTATCTGTGAATGTAACCTTATTTGGAATTAGGCTCTTTGCAGGTGTCATCAAGGCAACAGTAGGCTCTAATTCCATATGACTGGTATCCTTTTAAAAAGAGGAGAAACTTCTGGCCAAGATGGAGGCATAGGCAGACATGCTTCACCCCACTCCATAGCCATAAGAAGGAATACAACTGCCTCAAAACTAGAAACAACCAGAACTACCAAAAAATTAAAAACTACATCGAAGTCCAACAAACAAATACATAAAAAACTAATGCTCATTCAGACAGGTATGAGGGGCAGGGCTGAGGTGGACGGTGGCAGCGAGGCCCTGTGGCCAAACAGTGGAAAGCAGTCACACATTTTAAAAGTCAGGACAGGACAACTGGGAAGGGACCCCAGCCCCAGACCAGACTGTACAGCTCACAGTTCCAGCACCAGGGAAAATAAAGCCTCATTGCAGCTAAATGTGAAAACCAGCGGTTGTTGGGGCAGCAACAAAAATCTTCCAGTCTCTTGGAAGAGTCCGTTTGTTTAGAGCCCCCATGGTCCTAGAACTTCCATAGACCCACCCACCCTGGGAACCACAATGAGGGCAACAGCTAGAAAGGTACCCGTCCCATACAAGAAGCAGAAGTGCCTGGAAAAGGAGCGAGTGCTGAGCAAGCACCATTGTTCCCTCTCAGACCCCTCCCCCACATACAGCACCACAATGTGGTGGAACGGGCCACCTACCACTAAAAAATATCTAAGGCTCTGCCCTTTACAGTGTAGCAGGTGCAACAGCTCTACCTATGACGCAGTGGCAAACACAAGAGCCTGTCAAGTTGAGGATGCAAAAGAGTATGGCCCACAAGAGGGAGCAGATCAAAGTTCCAGTGGGAGAACTGAGTGGCGAATGGCAAGGGGATGACAAGTCTAACAGATGCAGAGTTTAAAACACTGTTGATAACAATGCTTACAGAAATGACTGAGCACAGCAAATGTGTAAGGGATGAAGTGAAGGCTACACTAAGTGAAATGAAGAAAAATCCACAGCAAATCAATGGTGAGGGGAAGGAAGTTGGGGGTCAAATAAAAGATTTGGAACATAAGGAAGAAATAAACAATCAACCAGTATAAAATGTAGAACAAGAATTGAAAAAAAAATTAAAGAGACCTAGGAACTTCTGGGACAACTTTAAATGTACCACCATCTGAATGATAGGAGTGCCAGAACGAGAAGAAGAGCAAAAATTGAAAACTTATATGAAAAAATAATGAAGGAAAACTCCCCTAATTTAGTAAATGAAATTGACATGTAAGTCCAGAAAGTACAGAGTTCCAAATAAGCTAGATCCAAGGAGGACCACACTAAGACACATCAAAATTAAAATGCCAAAGGTTAAAGATAAAGAGAAAATCTTAAAAGCAGCAACAGAAAAGAAGAGGGCAATCTACAAAAGGGTTCCTATAAGATTATCAGCTGATTTCTCTAAAGAAACTTTGCAGGCCAGAAGAGGCTGGCAACAAGTATTCAAAGTGATGAAAAGCAAGAACCTACAACCAAGATGACTCTGTCCAGCAAAGCTATCATTTAGAATGGAAGGGCAGATAAAGTGCTTCCCAGACAAGATAAGGATAAAGGAGTCTATGGTCACCAAGCCCTTATTATATGAAATGTTAAGGGACTTAAGAAAAAGAACATCAAAACTATGAACATTAAAATGAGTCTCTGGTTCTATTCCCAGTCAGGGCACATAACCGGATTGCATGCCAGGTCTCCAGCCAGGTCCCCAGCTGGAGGCAGGTGAAAGACAACCATACATTGATGTTTCTCTCCCTTTCTTCCTCCCTCCCTGCCCTTCGCTCTAAAAATAATGAATAAAAAAATTGTAATGATAATAAGATCACAACTATCAATAGAATCTAAAAAGTAATAGCAAAAACAAACTAAGGGAACAACCAGAATAGGAACAGTCACAGATATGGAAATAATTTGGAGGGTTATTACCAGGGAGCGAAAAGGGGGTAAATGGTACAGGGATTAAGAAGTATAATTGGTAGGTACAAAACAGACAGGAGGGATGTTACAAATAGTATAAGAAATGGATAAGCCAAAGAACTTCTAGGCATGACCGTGGTTATGAACTAAGGGGAGTGGGATTGCTGGAAGAAAGGGGCAGCAACCGTGGTACTGGGCAGAGGGGAGCAAAGGGGAAAAAAATTGGGACAACTGTAACAGTATAATCAATATAATATACTGTAAAAAAAAAAATGAAACAAAGAAATGTCAATCCAGATGGAACTTTTATCATAGAGAGAAACAGAAAAACAATGTGGCAAACATGTTAAATGATGGAAAGTGTTATAGAGAAAAAGAAAATATTCTGCCCAGCTGAATGTGCCCTTAATTACTGAGGGACACCTGCATGAGCAAGGTGCTTTGCAGGTCAGGCTGACCTAGCTGAAGCCTAGGCAGGCCAAGCACAGGAAGCAGTCCTGCTCAGGAAGGAGCTAAGGCCTGAAGAAATTCAGGATCAGGGCACAGCTACAGAGCAAGAAGTGACATTGCTGACCTCTGAAATGAGACACCTCTTCCAAAAACAAAAATCCCACTGGAGAGAGAATCACCTGCCCACTGGCTGGGTACTGATCCAAGAGATGTGACTGAGTCAGGCAGTGGAAGAAGCCAGAAGGGAGGGATAAGATAATACAGAATCCTACCATTCCAGGGATCGAACTGTAGCTCATTACTAGGGACTAGGGGAAGACAGATCCCCTCTTATTGAGCACACACAGAGGGTAGAGTTTAATGCACTGATCTGTGGGGAGAAGGCAGAGACTAGAATGGGAGAAAGTCATGGCTCAAATGCCATAGCATCTTGCTCTGATTATCACACTTATTTGAATTTCTTGATTAAATGTTCCTCATTTACTGTATGACATTAGGGCATTTTAACAAATTTAAATGATTTAACCATTTATGGTTGTATTGCTAGAGAGTGGATCTACAGGATGCATCACACCCCCATTCTACTGTTAAATTTATAAACACCCTACACACATACACATACACACACACATACTCTCTTTGTTTATTTTCCTCTGAAACAGGACCCTGTCCTGAGACAGGAGGATCCTACATGAGCCAGGCAGTGGGAGAAGGCTAGACTCTGGGGCATAAATTGGGTCCTGGACTGTGTAAATTTGTCCTCCTACCACCTTGCCTCATAAGGAGGCTAAGTACCAGGCTTGGGAGAGCAGGAAGTCACAGAGCACCAAGTCCCGGAGAGGCCCCCACACAGCCTGATCCTGAGAGGTGGCAAGAGGCAGAAGATGTGGCTCTCAGAAGAGAGGCTACAGGTCCTCACAGCAGGACAGATTTGGACCAGCTCCCTTGGCCCTCTGCGAGAAGGAGCCACAAGAAGGCTGACTTGGGCTACAGGGGACAGACAAAGCACTCCAAGGGTGAGGTACAGAAGGACCATCATAGGAAGAAGTGAGTTCCCTGTCATCCAGGGTTATTATCTAAGCTCAAAGCAGAGGGCCACTTTCCCAAGGGCCTGTCATTCTGCAGTAAATCAGGTCCCAGGGCCCTAAAATGCCCTGATCCTCCCATACTTGTAAGACAAAACCTGCCCCCATTCTTGCAGTCTGGTCAAGTGGCTCAGAAATACTCCCAGGGAGGGCAGGTCTTTGCTGAGGTTTCAAAGAAGGAGCAGCATTAGCATTCCTTTGTTCTCTGAATGGCCTCTTCCTTGCCAGTCTCACCTTGGTCTTTTGGTTGCTACAATGAGTACCCGGTGTACAACCCTCCCACTACCACCCCTCCCACCTCTCCCGAGGGATCCTTTCCCAGCTGGGCCTCCCTTTCCCTTCACCCACTGCCCACCTTCCCCAACGGAGCTGGGAGGCAAAGAGGAGCCTCCTCAGGGTATGTGCATCGCACCTTCTGTCCCCCCACCCCCACCCCTTCCAGTGAGCTCAGGAAATCAGATTTAATCCGCCAGGCTCCCGTTGCTTAGCAATGGAAAAGCCTGCTCCTAGCAACCAGGAGCCAGAAAGATGCTGCTGAAAGAGGAGACTGTCTGGGCCTTGCTCTTGCTCAGCTCCTGACTGCTGGCCTCCCTGATGTCCTTCTCCCTGGATACACACACCCTTCCTCTCTCAGAGGCTGGGTCTTGAAAGGTGGATGTCTGAGGCAGCTGCTTGACCTCATCCCCCTTCCTGCCAGCCTGGGTTCCCTCTGAATCCCCCCCCTCCGCCCAGGCCAGCAGGTGAGAGCTCCTGATCACAGGCAGGTGGCTCTAGAAAGTGCCCTGACCAAAGAGAGACAGAGGTCACTGACTGTCTGGGGCTTCTTTCCTGGTGGATGGGAGTTGGGTGTGTGTGGGGGGGATAATCCCAGCCCACCTGAGCCTGGAAGGAGGCAAAGGACCTTACATGGCAAGCCCCCCTCCTAAGACCAGGAACCCGAGAGTGGGAGATGGGCTGAGGCCCACACAACCTTCTGGTGGACAGCCGGGTCTGAGCCAATGGCAGAAGACAGGGTCCCCAGCACAGCAGCATCGATGAGGTGGCCAGGCCCCTGTGCAACGAGCACCGCACGCTCCTGCTTCCCTGCCCCAAAGGTCCGGCGGACAGGTTTCTCCACCTCAGAGAAGGCTGCAGTCCGCTGGCCTTCTGGGACGGCCCCAGCTGAGGTGGGCAGTGGTGCAGATGTTTTTCATTGGATGAGCCGCTGCATGGACTGTTTGAACTTAATCCGAGTCCAGCAGGGTCTCCCAGGACAGGCCTGTGTGGAGTTGTGGCTCCGGGAATAGGTGCTAACAGGTGCGTTCATCACCGGTGTCACTGGTGTTCCCAGGAGGTGCACATGCCTGCATCCCCCCAGCCTTCTGTGTGGCCTCAAGCTCGGAGGATGGGGCTGCCCCCAGGAGCAAACCCGGGGAGTGGGGTCTGTGGGCAACCGGCAGCCAACAGAAGACCCCACCCCTCATGTCTCCTCCTGGGCCGGACCCCCAGGCAGGGGGAGCCTTGGCCCTGGCAGCTTGTTCCTCCCGCCCCTCCTTGCTTCTCGGCCTGCCTCCCCGCTGTCTCCCTCCTCCCAAGCGAAGGGCTGCTGGCTGCCGGCTGCCATCGCCTGGCAACGGAGCGGGCTGTCGCAGGCTGGGAGGAGCAGCACAGATGCTGCCTCGCGGAGGGGCTGGCACGAGGGGGAGACATTTCTGTCTCCAGGCATCAGCCGCTGCCAGCAATGTTGCTGGGATTCAAAACCCACACGCTGTCTGACATGTACGATTGCTCCCTGTCATGAGAAGCCTGCCAAAGTTGGACACAGAAGCCCCATGTGGGTCAGCACCTCTGTGCTCCACCCCCTTCCCCACTTGATGCTGAAGACGTTTGTTTGGGCACAGGTGAAGCTCACCCGCAGCTAGAGTGGCATAACGAGGCCTCTTGTGCACAAGCGCAGCATCCATGACTAGCAAGGTCCTGGCCATGGTGGACGAGAAGGGGCCACACGCTAACTGACCAGCTCAGGGAGGCCCGCGTGGCGGCCTCACACACTCAGAGACCCCAAGGAACCACACAGGACGGTCTGAAATCAAGTTTCTAACTCAAAGCAGCTCACGTCGGGCAGTCCTATCTGAGGCTAGACGCTTCCCTGAGAAAAGTCAGTCTTGACCCTAATGGAGCCTGTCTCTTGTTTTGGGGGTCCATGATAACCTACCTTTGGAATGTCAAAGTAACCCCTTTTTCCCAAGCCCTGAGGTGCAACCACCACCCCAGAGCAGAGACCACAAATCCCTTCACCGTGATTATGACCCTGCTCCTTGTTGGCTGAATCGTCCTGGACCCACCTGGTAAAAGCAGTAAGTACGGGTCCATCACTAGACTTTTCACCCCATCCCAAAGGTTTTCCTGCTTTGCTTTCTCCCGCCTCGCTGATCTGTTACCAAAGGATTTCGTGTAGCCCACTTGCGTCACCTTCTCTTTGGATTGTAAGGTAGAAAATAAGGTGCAACACTGACATTTTCCAGAGCATTTTCTCAACCCAAGGAGGTTTTGCTAACCCGGCAATTGTCAGTATGTCTCAAAAAACAAAACAGAACAAAACAAAAAATGAAACTCATGAAACGTCTTACAGCTTTGGCTATTTCTTACAATGACATCAGATACGACATCAATGTGTCTGTAAGTATTCAGTATATAGTGTTGAAACATAATTCTCTTTTTAACACACCATAACATAGTGTTTTCCTAGCACCTAGAGTGACTGACAATAATTCCCTATGAGTGTCTCACCCACGTCACAAAGGATATTTTTTCCCAGTGCGTCTGGGTCATGATCCAAATAAAACCAACACTTCAATGTATACAGTCCCCTGAGCGTCGTAAAGGAAGAAAGGCTTTTCCTCCACTCCCTTCAGTTGGTGACTGAGGTGTGGGTAGTAAACTGGTAAGACACAGATTGACAGGAGGAAAGGCTGCTTATTTCCATGTTCGACCTGCACATACGCATGACCCTCAGGGATGGAGACGGAGAGGGACGCTTGGGGTTTGGGGCTTGCATGCCATCCTGATCCATGAAAAGGGGAGAATGGGACCTGCAGGGAAAGTCAATGACTGTTTGGAAAGACACATGGGGTTTCAGGAGAAAGAACAGTGCATCAGAGCATGTGATGGTGTCTGTTTACACAAGTGTGAGTGGTCTTCCTGTCTCCTTCAAGGCCACAGAACCCCCTGCAGAAGGGGTTTGGGGTCAGTTGCACTCACGGTGGCCCTTCCGGGAGGAGGCCCCCATCCCAGGGAAGAAATCTGTGGCAGCCTTATTTCCCAGAAGTTGCTGCTCTTGTCAGACAAGGGGGGTTCCTAGAAGGCTTTCCCCTCTGTTTTCTGTTGAATCTCAAGTGTCTTCTGGCTGAAAGTCATCTTGCTACCACCTTTGCGGGTCCAGGTAGGTCCCCACAATTCACTGAAATGACAAGGAACGGAAATGATCCTGAGACACCATTGGCCCCAGGCTCTTCCTGGGCCTTCTGTGAGCTCTGCCTTGAGCTCTGGGAGGTGCCCTTCGTTGCTGGATTTTGAGAGGAGGCAACTGAGATTCAAAGCTGGGGAATGAAGAGCTCAGGTCACTGGGCTCCTGAGGCCCCCAATTCTTGTCAGGAGCCCAAAGTCCCAATGCATGTGCCGTGACACCCACTCTCTATACCCCCCACCTGTTTCTATCCAGAAAGGTGAGGGGCAAGGCTTCAGGAAGGAGACAGGGCCACCTTCACCCCTCCCACCTCCCAGTCCAGGTCCTACCCAGCATCTGTCCATGAGCCAGGCACTCCCATCTCCTCTGAACTCCCTGGCCATTTCTCTCCATCCCAGTGGCTGTCCCTAAGTGCACGCACCTCAGCCTGCCCCTCAGCCACAAGCTTCCTGAATGCAGGAGCCCTGGTGGTGGGTAGCTGCCACCCCCTAGAGCGTTTGGAAGGTGCTCCCCAGGGAGGGGCGGACGCCTGCCTCCTGGAGGGTTGTGGGCTGGCTGTGCAGGCGAGCCTTTGAGGAGAGACCCAGAACCTGGGCAAGGGCAGCCACTCCAGAGGGACAGGGAGCACCTGGGCTCAGGCCTCCTGAGGCTCGGGCCTCCCGCCTCCCCCCTCCTCATCTGCCTGGAAAGACTCCATCTCCGGAGAATCGTCAGGGCTGTCCTGTGATTGCAGGCGGCCTCCAACTTGCAGGAATGGAATCTGCTCTGGCAACAGGGCTGGTCCTCTGCTCTTTGGTTATGCTGGTCTGTGACCCTGGGTGGGCAGCTTCCTCCCTGTGGGTCTCACTTTCCTTTCCTATACAATGAAGGGGCTGGAACAGATGATCTCTGAGGGCTCATTAGCTTCCGTGTTTCTATGATCTCCAGGAAGGGGAGACCCACAACCTTCCCTGGTAAATGCTTGCTGGTCTTAATTACCTTTGCAGCAGGAGGGTCTTCCTGCCTGCTTCCCACTCTCTCTGAGCCTTATTTCCTCTGGCCAAGGCCCAGGCCTGGAGAAGCATGTTGATGATGGTCATGCAAGTACCTGGGTGGGCAGCAGGCATTTTCATCGCAACAGACTCAAGTCACCATGGTGGCGGAGTGGGTTCTGGAGTCCCTGATCCGAGGTCCCTGATCCCTGATCCCCAATGGTGCTCAGGAGGCGGCAGTGTTCAGACATCATGGAAATGAGCATCATGGCACTGATTGGCTCCCTGCCCTCCATGTACCCCAAACTCCCCATTTTCCAGACAAGGAAACCAGGATGTGTCCAGGGTGATACAGAGGTGAGACAGTGAGGAGCTGGGGCTGAGGCGCACCCAGGGTGCCCATCGGGAGGTGACTTTCCTGGGCAGAGGTGGGGATGATGAGGAGGAGAGCCTGTTCCCAAGGAGCAAGGCTGTGCATGACCTCAAACCAGGTTGCGCCACTACCCTCAGGGAGCTCCTGAGTTCTCCCGAGGAAACACAGGGTACTCACCCCACCACACACACACACACACACACACACACACACACATGCATGCACACCACAGGAGAGGGCGTCACAGCATGTCTGACTGCCGAGTGCCTGCCCTGGGACGCTAACTTGGCCGCCCAACAGGTAGCCACTGAGTCTTCTGGCTACTCCAACAAATAGCGACTGAGGTACTGGGAACCGAACAGTGAATTAGTGGGATGTGGTCCCTGCCCTCTGAGTCTGCAGCCCGGGCTAGGCAGGCAAGTGCTCAAAGGGAGGTTCTGGCACAGGGAGCTCACCCCAGGCCAAAGCAAGCCAGGGGCTGTGGGAGCCCAGCAGAGCCCAGGTCAGGGGCTCCGGGACAAGTCCTGTGCTGCAGGTGCTGTCCTGGCCGTGCCCAGTTCTGGAGAAGTCAGCCCTGGCTGGCTGGGGAGCAGTGGGGCCGGTCAGGCAGGTAAGGTCAAGGATGGGGACCATCGTCAGGAACGTCTTGTCAGCTCAGCGAGAATTGGACAAATTGTGGGTCTGGAGGAGGGGCCAGGCTCCCCGTCCTCAGACCAGGGGCTTCTTCCAGTGGTGGCTTGGGACCCCAGAGCTTGCTGTCGAGGCCTCAGTGGGTCTTCTGAGCAGAAGTTGCATATGAAGCGGGCACCCTTTCCCTTGCTGATTGTGGTGATGCAACGTGTGGGTTGTGGGGTCTCCAAAAAATGGCACAAGTTCAGCTGCTCTGAGAAAAGCTTTCCTTCCGCTGCCGCCACTCATGCAGAGGGCTAAGGTGTTTCCTTCTTCAGACGTGTGCTTGTGATTTATCTTCCCTCGACCGTGGCAATTAACATAAAGGTCACTGAGTGAGGCTGTCCCCTTTCTGGTCCCTGCTGCTCTTCTCCTGTGAATGTGGCAGGAAGTGACACAGGAAGGAATAGGGTAAAAGCATGGGAAGGTATCCTGTGGATTCCACAGTCCCTGAGCTCAGTGCCACGCAGGGATGTTTAAGTGAACTTGTGGGGACAAAATAAGGAAATCCCTTGTTTTAGTTGCCCGGTCATTGCCATTGTTTGTTTTCTGAGTTTTCTTGTTTCCAAGGAGTTTGGTAAGTCCTGAGCTGTGGAGGAGGTGTATATATTTTCTTGGAACAGAAAGGGAAGGACCCTCCGGTCCCTTGGGCGCACCTCCCCCAGACTCTCCATCATGTGGGGGTGATGCCTGCTTGCCACTGGCCCTGATGGGGGTCTGTGTTCCTGAAAACAGTGGTGCCGGTGGACCTGCAGCCCTTTAGGGGCCCAGCTTATACCTTCCTCCTCTCTTCTATGTTGAGCCCCACCCTGGTCATACCTTGGAGGAGGGAGAAAGCACAGGTGGGGAGCAACTAGCTCCTTCTTTCTCTGAGCTGAGGGGCAAGGCCCAGTGAACACAGCGATCTTGCCCTTGTTCCAGGAAGCGTAAGGTAAATTTGGAAGAAATAGTTTAATTTGTTATTGAATTTATGGTGTGATATTCATTAATGAAATTACATGAGTGTCAAGTGTGCAGTTCTATAATCCATAATCTATATGTTGTATTGTGTGTTTACCTTAAGTCAAGTCTTTTTCCCTCACGATTTATCTCCCATATCCTCTTCTACCTGCTCCCATCTCCCCCCGCCCCTTTTCTTCTGGTAATCACCATACTATTATTGTCTGTGTCCGTGAGTTTTGTTTTTTTGTTGGCGAATTTATTGGGTTGCCATTGGTATATAAGGTTTATTTGCCACTGGTAAATAAAGTTTCAGGTATATTATTCTATAATAAACCACTTGTATATTGTATTGTGCGTTCACCACCAAAAATCATTTCTTTCCATCACCATTTATTTTTCCATCACACTCTTCTATCATCCCCCAACCCACTTTCCCTCTGGGAATTACCATACAGTTAGTTGTCTGTGCCTATGAGGTTTTTTTGTTTTGTTATTTGTATAATGCCTTCCCCTTTTTCACCCAGACCCCCAAACCCTGCCCTTCTGACAGCTGTTGGTGTGTTCTCTATATCTATGAGACTGTTTATATTTTGTTTGTTACCTTATTTTGTTAATTGGATTCCAGATATAAGTGAAATCGTATGGTGTTTGTCTTGCTTATTTCCCTTACCATAAGGTCAATTCATGCTATTTAGAAAGGTAAGCTTTCTTCCTTTTTATGACCAAGTAGTATTCCAATGTGTAAATGTACAATAGCTTTTTCATCCTATCCTCTACTGATGGGCACTTGGGCTGCTTCCAAATCTTGGCTATTGTAAATAGCACTGCAATAAACATAGGGGTGCATAATTTTTTCAAAGTGGTGTTCAGGTTTCTTCAGATAAATTTCCCAGAAGTGGAATCACTAGATCATAAGGCAGTTCCATTTTTAATTTTTTGAAGTAACTCCATACTGTTTTCTACAGTGGCTGCACCAGTCTGTATTCCCAACAATGAGTGTATGAGAGTTCCCTTTCTCCACATCCTCACCAACACTTGTTTGTTTGTTTGTTTGTTTATTTTTTGTTAGGCATTCTGACAGGTATGGGGTGATATCTTACTATGATTTTAATTTGCATTTTTTTCATGAGTAGTGACTTTGAGCATCATTTTATATGTCAATTGGCCATCTATATGTCCTCTTTGGAGAAGTGTGTATAAAGGTCCTTTGCCCATTTTATAACTAGATTTCTTTTTAGTGTTGACTTTTAAAAGTTCTTTATAAGCCCTAGCTGGTGGCACAGTGGATAAGGTGCTGGCCTGCGAACCCAAAGGTTGCAGGTTCGATTCCCCAGCCAGGGCACATAACAAGGTTGCAAACCAGGTCTCCAGTCAGCTCTGTGGCTGGAGGTAGGTGAAACGCAACCATACATTGATGTCTCTCTCCCTCTCTGCCTCTCTCCCTTCCCTTCTTTCTAAAAATAATGAAATAAAATCTTTAAAAAATAAAAAATATATATAAAAGTTCTTTATAAATGTTGGATTTTAACCCCTTATCAGATGTATCTGCAAATATGTTCTCTCATTCAGTGGTAACCCAGGCTAAACAGAACAGGAGGAAAAAATGGGTGGCTGGCTTTTAACTTTGACTTCTCAATTGAAGTTGCTTTCTGAGGGTCTGAACAAAATTTTTAAAGTGATTTTATTTATCATTTTTAGAGAGAGGGGGAGGGAAAGAGGGAAAGAGGCATCACTGTGTGGTTGCCTTTCACCTGCTTCCAGCTACAGACCTGGCTGGAGACCTGGCTTACAACCTGGTTATGTGCCCTGGCTGGGAATCGAACCAGCGACCTTTGGCTTCGCAGGCCGGCTCCTTATCCACTCTGCCACCAGCCAGTGCTGTTGAACAATATTTTTTACTGCATAAATGGGAGCTGGAAATTGTTTGGCTCCGAAAATGAAGGGTACTTGCTCCCTCTTGCTAAAATCTTGGTTAGTTTTAGGTGACTGTTATAGGACCCCAGCCTATGCTGTTCTGAAACAACTGTGAGGTCCGATTTCCAGTTGCGAAGAAGCCTATCTCCCAATACAAAAGTTAGGCGAAAAAAGTTAGGGGTTTTATTTAAAGGTTTTACAGATTCAGAATAATGGTGGATTTCTGCCATTAAGTCCTGCTCCCTTTAAAACACCCAAAAACACATAGTCCTGCCTGCCTCCTCCTCCTGCCAAACCAGGCCACTTTCAGAATACTCCAGTCAGAGGTAGTGTCTTTCAGAAAGCAGAAGTCCGCGGCTCAGCTTTCCCCATCACAGCTCAGCATTCCAGGCATCTCCCACTAATCCGTGGTTGACGAGGCAGGCCCCCACAATTCCAGCCTCATTAGTCATACTGCCGTGTTCTCCATGCAGGTTTCCCAGTGGGTCTCCTCTTCCTTACTCCAGTTCTTACCCCAAACTTCGTGGCACCTCCTTTCATACCTGACCTCTTGGTGGAGGCAGGGGAGGAGGCCTTCTACACTCTTTCAAAACTTATGGCCTCCTCCCTCAATGCTCTCCCTTTTTCATGCCTTGTTGTCCTAATTTTTAAATATTGACCCAGAGCTCCCTACGTGACCTCCCACACGGCTTTGTAAGTACTGAAAGTCGCGTAGACCTTTTCAGACCTTTTCCGACCTTTTCCCCTGGGTGGCAGCACTGCTTCCCTTCAGGAAAGGCACTGCTATCACCTTGCCATGGTAATGGAAAGTATCTTAAACTGCTTCATCCGCTTCTCCCCTTCCTCTACCCCCACAACTATGGGCTGTGAGGAAGATATGTTTCCAGGACCTTTTGCTCTGTACCCCCAGTTCATGATTAACAATCTATGTGGAGGTATCAGAGGGCATTCCCCTTGATGTGCAGAAGCCTCAATGGGAATTCTAACTCGACTGTAATCAAATAATTGATTTGTCAGGGAACATGCACACGAAGGTTGGTTACTTAGCATTCCAAATCCTCAAGGATTTGTCTAATGTATTAGACAGCCAAGGACAGAAACCAAGACATGTAAAAGGGTTGAATGTGACTCAGGTGGTGAGAGTCCTTTGGGGCTCAAGCCATAAGCATCATGCTTCAAACCACCACACAATACCGCTAGAAATTTGTTCAGATTCTATATATATGCAAAGAAAAAATTGACATGGGAAATCACGCCTCCAAGGCCAAAAACTCCAAGCCCCTACCTTCATTAATACTCCTGCAGATATACAGTAAATAAGAAGCCTTTACTTGCAAATATTACAAAAATAGGAACACTTAACTAGATAGAGGTGATATCAACTTAAGGTGGCCAAAATGGAGGGAGGATTTTTTCAGCTCCTAAATTAAATTTTTGCAGGCACGATTACAAAGTGCCAGCTCTAAATTTAACGTGAATGAATGAGAAGCTTATCCTAATTGGAAACTAGAAACTCCTTGGAGAAGCACAGATGAATTCTTCTCTACAAGAGGTTTATCAGAGCTCTGGCTGGTGTGACTCAGGGAGTTGAGCACTGGCTTAGGAACCGAAAAGTGGCTGGTTTGATTCCTGGTCAGGGTGCATATCTGGGTTGTGGGCAAGGTTACGACTTCAGAGTGTGAGAGGCCACTGAACAATGTTGCTGTCCACTCTTTCCCCTTCTTTCTAAAATATAAGTAAATAAAAGAAGTCTATCAGAATGTTTAGAACCTGTCTGAATAAAGGAAATTTTCTGAAACTGCTCAATGCCAATATCCTACTGTTCCCTCTTCAGCTGCCTTGATGTACTATTCACCTTATTGTCTGGGATTCCTTTCCTTTCCTCCTCCCCCTTCTCTCTCTTCCTCCACCACAGCTCACTACCCACCTCAGGGACACTTGAGAATGGAAAACCAAACCTGGGTAGACAAAACAAACAAACAAACAAATTCTAGGAGCTTCCTTTGGAGGAAAGGTGATTTCAGGCACGTGGAAACAAACAACTGTATAATTGTATATGTTCCTTGGACTAGAACAAAATTAAGAAATCTACCTAAAGACCTTCCCTACTTTCTCTGGGACCCTAATGAATTCACAAAAGAATTTAATTTGGCTGTTAAAACATGTGATCCTGGCTATTTTTTCCTTTTCCAATTAATATACTTATTGGTTTCTGGGAGCAAAGCAACAGAATTATTAAATAGGGTTTGCTGGGAAAGCCCTGTAGAGAAGTCTATTTTTGTTGTAGAAAGCCAGGTCACCTTAAGAAGGGTTATAGAAAACTGAAATGGGAAGCATATGGTTCCTCTGACTCAGTTGCCGTTCCCCTCAGAGTAAAGTTTCTGTGCAAGCAGTAGGGATATCTAATCAACCAATGACTTTTTAAATTAGAACCTGTTTCTTTCCAACTAGGGAAATGTTATGGAGCAATATGTATTTTTACTAAGCAAATCTGCCCTAATTCACCTGATTGTGCAAAATTTTCTTGAAACCAAAGGTGCCTACATATCCTTTTTCAAAAGAGTGAAATGTATTTAGAAGTAAATAAGTCAGATATGAGCCAATTTGACAAATAATCTTTTTTTTTTTTTAATCTCCACAAGAGGAAATTAATCGAGGTTCACTGTTTGTTGCAGGACATTCCAAGGCAATTTTGGACCCTTTTCAGTACAGATACTGGCAAGATTAAGTCAGTCATTCCTATTAAAATAACTATTCTATTGATAATACATTGTCTTTACCTAATATTGATATTCACCAATATCCTTTAAAACCTGATGCACTATCTGGAATTAATCCCAATATATAAGATTACTTTTCAAAGGGTGCTTATAGCTTAATGTACGAGCCCCTGTAATTCTCCTATCCAAATGGAAACCATTTGGAAACCAAATGGAAAAAGAGGGATATTTGTACAGAATTTCATAGCTATAAATAAAATAGTTATTCCCAAACTACCTGTGGTTCCAAATCCACATAACCTATTATCAGCTATTCCTATGGACTGCTAATATGTTTCAGTAACAGACACAGTAGTGCCTTTTTTAACAGAGTGAGAAACAGGATAGATAGATAGATAGATAAAATTAAAATTAAAACTGGAAAAACCTATGTTCACGCTGCTTGTCATCTACCAGACCCAATAAGCAGAGTCAGGGATTGAATCTTTATGGGCACTTTATTCAGATGGTCTGTGACCTAAGATGGTGAGTTTGTGCTCTCACAGACTGTCTTACATTCCATTATAAACTGTCCTTTTTAGAAGGAAAAGAAAGGAGAAGGTAAAAGGTTTGGAATTCAGGTAAAAGGTTAATGAGCTCAAAGCTCAAGCATTCTTTTATCTGTGTCCTGGTGGGAGGTCTTTGTGTCCTGGGCAGAGGTCATCCCACCCTGCGGTAAAATGCATCAGATACGATCTTGATGGCTTGCGCCCTCCTGAGGCACAAAGGTGGAACTGCTTATGGTCACCTGGAGCCAGGATAGGTCATACCTCCAGTTCCTGAAACAAGAGCTCTTTATATACAGTGATTACTAAGCTTATTAGTTGTTACTGGAAACTACAATTTTCCAACATTTGCATCCCCATCATCCCCCCAGTGTTAGTTTAAACTCTTATTTCTGTGAGACCAGTTTCATTTGGAAATACTTTTTGTTGTTGAGCACATATCTTAGCATTGGGAATACATTTAATTGCAGATCCACATAAGGGGGCACATTGAATGCAACACACTATGATAAAGCACATAAACAGTTTTTATAACATTTGACAAAAGGTGCACACCCTTCAGCTGGGGCTACGTTAGTGACTTTTGAGGAAAACATTTTCCTGTCTTTTGGAGTTACCATAGATTCCCAATTATAATGATCAGAATAGGTTATTTTCTTACTGATATGCTTAAATAAAATATAATTTTGAAGGCTTCCCAGAGGAAGGCAAACACCCATAAACCATGTAATGAAAGTTTGCTCAACATAAGTTTTTCCTGCATGAAAAAATTCAGAGATGTTTGGAACATTTTAGCTAAATACTCACAAATATTGTCATCTCATTTGAAAGGAACAAGTTCTCCATAACATGGGGTTAAACAAAAAGTAATGAAAAAAATATGTCATTGTTTTTGAAAGATGACTTTCAGGCTTTCTTGAGGCTCGGTGGTCCATTGTTCTTCTGGTGCTTTCTTCAGTCTCCTGTGACGAATCCAAGGTTTCACTTCTGCCAACTCCACCATGGTGGGGGTGGTGAGAAGCACATGCCAAGGTCCAGTCCACTTTTCTTCTAGTTGGCTTTCCGGAGATTCCATCTTCCAGGTCTTGAGTAGCACCTTATCTCCAGTCTCAAAGGAATGCAGGGAGACTGTAGGGGAAGAGGCCTGTAATACAAGCAGGGTAATTAATTATAGCTAAGGTCTGACTCAAATGTTGTATATTTTCATTACCTTCACTTTTTTATCTATATACCTATCTCTCACATCAACCATAGCTGATACAGTCACCCATACACAATTTCATAAGAACCTCGTTGAGTCCTACTTCAAGGAGCCACCCCTATCCTGAGTAGGGCAGTAGGTAAAGCTTGATTCCAGAGGAGGTAAGCTTCTTGACACAGCCTGGCTATGTGTTTCTTTTCTTTTTAAGATTTTATTCATTATATTTAGAGAGAAGGGCAGGGAGGGAGGAAGAAAGGGAAAGAAACATCAATGTGCAGTTGCCTTTCACCTGCCTCTGTTTCTTCAAGGTGTGATTCATCTTCCCTACCTTCACAGGAGCCTGAGGTCTCCATGCCTGTGGAGGCTCCACCTTGATTCCTGAAAATTTACTTACTTTCTGTGTAAATTCTAAAACAAAAGCAGGTCCATTATTGCTCTGGATGCTGCCAGGGAGGCCAAAGCCAGGGATTACTTCCTTCAGCAAGGCTTTCACTGTCTGTGAAGATTCCTCAGTTCTAGTAAGATTGACTTCTACTTATCCTAAAAAGGTGTCAACAAAGACTAGCAAATATTTCCATCCTTGGATCCTTGGCATCTGGGTAAAATCTATTTGCCAGTCCTCAAGTGGACACGGCCCTTGATATTATTTCTCTCTTTTGTTTTGATGGAGATCGGTCTTGGGGTTGTTTTTCTGGCACACAACACATCTAGCAATTACTTGTCCTATGACTTTAGAAATTCCAGGACTTGTGAGCCACAGTTTAATATACGTGGTTAATGAGTCCCTTAATATACGTGCATAATATATGTGGTTAGTGAGTGGCCTCATGCAAATGCTTCATGACTGGCTCTACTAAATGTTCAGAGAGCAGTATAACGCCTTTCTTATTTGTTCTTCATCCACTATCCACTTCATTCCTTCTTCATCAAAACCCCAGCTCTCAGCTTCCTCTAAGTCAGCAGTCAAATATTCAGGGTCAAATGGTGACAAGCTAGAAGAGGTACCAAAGGCATTATGAATGTTCCTTTAGCAGCCTGTTTTACTGCTTGATCAGCCAGAGTATTTCCCTTAGCCCCTGCAGTGTCCCATTTCTGATGCCTGGGGCAGAACATAACTGCCACCTGTAGAAGTACCTGAACAGCTTCTAATAATTTTACATTTTCTGCTGCATGCTTAATCCCCTTCTTATTGGACGTTAACTGTTCTTTTTCCTTCCAGATCGAACTATGTCATTGCAAAATTACAAAAGCTTGCCTTGAGTCAGTATACACATCCACTTTCTTTCATGCGATGATTCCATTGCCCTCGTCAATGCAATCAGTTCAGCTTTCTGAGCAGAGGTTCTGGGCAGCAAGGCCTTGGCCTCTGCTACTCCTTTAAGAGACACAGCTGCCTACCCAACCTTTCTGTTTCCTTCATCCATGTAACTGCTTCCCTCTGCATAGAAATTCTAGTCTCCCTCTTCTGGAGGATGGTCCTGTAAATCAATTCTGCTAGAATAAAATTCATCAATTATCTCAGCACAGTCATGTACTAGTGCAGCCAAGTCATGGTCTGGAAGAAGAGAGGCAGGATTGAACTTATCTACAGATTTCAGGGAGATGTTGTGATTGTGGAGAATAGCTTGGTAACTACCTGCCCATTCTTCCAGAAGTGAGCCACAAATGTCCCTTTTGCCCCCAGAGGCTCAACCCTTGGTGGGGTGCGTTAATGGTGAGAGGCTGTCCCAAGGAAGATATTCAGCTTCCTGTAAGAGTTTGCAGGAAGCTGGCACAGTTCTCAAGCATGTGGGTGAGGACTCCTAGGGCCATGCCCTACCTTTCATGAAGGTACAACTGAGAGGACATTAGTAGGTTTGGAAGCTCCAAGGCTGTTGTAGGAGCCAGGTGCACCTTCAGGGACTCAGAAGCCTGGGTGCACTCCTTCATCCTCTTTAAAGGTATGCATGCTGGTCCTTTCAGAGTTTTTCCAGTTTAACAGACCTGATCTCCACAACTGTATATGTGCCCAATAACTACCATCGGGCTGCCCTCTGGCCTGATTCCCACTGGAAGTTTTCACAAAGGTCATTGCCTTTGTGGAGGGGCTTTTCCTCCACCGACATTGTTCCCGTGATGGGTTCGAGGTGGCAATGTTGTCCTATCTTCTGACTTCTCAGGAAAATTTTCTGTGAAATGTCCTGATCTTAAACATTAGCTGTTAATGTAGTTCTGCCAGATGCAGGGCCTTCGCATGGGAGACCTCTGCTACCAGCTTCACCTGGGCTACACCTCCTAATGTGGAAGGACTGTGTAGTCTCCAAGTAAACGTTCCCTTTAGTGCCTCGGGCTCCCTCCCAAAGGCCTGGAGAGTCATGAGAGCCAGTGGGGGACCTGCTTCTTTCTTTTTTCTTTTTTAATCAAGGTGTAAATTGTTGAAATTCTGTATTTTTTTAAAGATTTTATTTATTATTTTTAGAGAGAGGGGAAGGAAGAGAGGCAGAAAGGGAGAGAAACATCAATGTGTGGTTGCCTTTCGCCTGCCTCCAGCTACAGACCTGGCTGGAGACCTGGCTTGCAACCTGGTTATGTGCCCTGGCTGGGAATCAAACCAGTGACATTTGGTTTCATAGCCCATTGCCTTATCCATTGTGCCACCAGCCTGGGCTGGACCTGGTTCTTGACTAGGCTTCCCAGTCTATACATGAGACGACAGTCCTCTTGCAAGGCTGACCGGTGGTCACCCTTAGGAACCACTACCAGCCCATGTAGGAAATTGAGGTGCAGGTGCGCAGTACCTTTTGTTGCACCAGTGTATCGATGTGTCAGATTACTTTTTCTGTGCTCTACATTTTGCTAAGTCATCTCAGTAAGTGGTTAGGTTCCTCTCTGCTCTGTCTTCCTGTGCAGATAAGGCCCTTTCACCCTATTCATCTCTATGTGTCCCTCAATATGGAACTCTCCATGCTCCCCACCCCAACCCCCGCCAACATTGGGAAACTACTTGAATTCGCCACTCCAGCTAGGTTTCATTGGCTAATAATAAATGCCATCAGAGTACACAGCCAAAAATGTCTGGGGAAAATGTATCTTAAAAGATGTGCCTGAGCCCTGGCCTGTGGCACAGTGGATAAGGTGCCCACCTGCGAACCCAAAGGTCACTGGTTCGATTCCCAGCCAGGGCGCATAACCAGGTTGCAAGCCAGGTCTCCACCAGGTCTGTGGCTGGAGGCAGGTGAAAGGCAACCATACATTGATGTCTCTCTTCCTCTCTGCCTCTCTCCCTTCCCCTCTCTCTGAAAATAATAAATAAAATCTTTTTTAAAAAGTTTGATAGAATTTTCTAGTGAAACCATGTGGGCCTGGAGATATTTTTAGAGGAAATATGTAAACACTAACTTAAGTTCTTTAATATTCATGGGGCTATTCACTTTATCCACTTTACATTGGTTAAGTTATGGTTTAGAGAGTTTAGAGAGTCGTTTCATTTAAAAAAAAATGTTTCATTTCATAAATTGTCCAATTTATGTGTTTAGGGTTGTTCATTGTAATCCTATATTATTCCTTTGATGCCTTCAGGGTTTGTAGTGATAGCCTCTATTTTATTCTTTCTTAAAAATTAATATTAATAAATCAGCTGTGCTTTCTTTACTTTTTAAAAAGATTTTATTTATTTTTAATAAAGGGGAAGGGAGGGAGAAACAGAAGGAGAGAAATATCAATGTGTGGTTGTCGTGTCACCCAGGGGTCCCACAACATCAAGGAGAAGAAGGAGACCCAGCAGGTCATCCCGGTGGAAGAGAGCCATCCTCCCCCCACACTATAATGCTGGAACTATCACCAATGACATCATGTTAATGCAGGTGGAAAAAGCACACGTTAAAATAACAACTTGCCAGAGAGCTTCCAAAACACCCTTCAAAGAGTGATGAAGCAGCCCTGAGGATATCCAGGGTCCCTCTGTAGCACAAGGCCTCCCATGGAGCCAAGAGCAACAAGATTGGTGACTGACTAGAGCAACATTAAAGAGGGAAGTGGTCCAGCCTCAGCTTGGCAGCTGCCTTCCCAGAAGAACTGTATTGTTGGTGGCACATGGGGCCCAGAAAGGAGGTGGGAAACTGCCTACTTCAATGTCCCAACATTCCAGAGGAGCAGAATTCTAACTGATGGAAATGTAATAAAGCAGTCCAAGGTAGTTATAACCAGCTATGGGTGTTGTGAAACATACCAGTGTCTTATTAGCACAAATATTATAATTTTTATTAAAATGGAAAATAAAACATTGAAAACTTAAAAAAGAAATGTGCAGTGTCCTCTTGCATGGCCCCTATGGGGGACCTGGCCTGCAACCCAGGCATATGCCCTGACTGGGAATTGAACACGCGATTCTTTGGTTCGCAGGCCAGCACTCAATCCATTGAGCCACACCAGCCAGAGCTCTATTTTATTCTTAATGCTGGTAATCTATCTCTCCTCTTTTTTTTCCCCTTTGTTAGTTTTGCTGGAGGTTTGTGACTTTTACAATCTTTTCAAAGATCCACTTTGTTACTGCCTGCACCTTCTCTGGCTAGTACTCTGACCAGGGTACTGGGGCACCTTGTTGTAGCTTTATGGCGTTTTACCCTTGTAAATCTAAGCTTCCCACTAGGCCTTTACTGATGATAATGAGCCCATCATTTTACTTGTGATGTTTGGTAAGGTAGACCAGTTTTGTCTAAAAGCTTTTTGTCTTTCTAGACTCTTTCTCTTCCAGTGTCTTTGGCTAATGAAAGCAAGCATTGGTTAGGGTTTTTAGGTCTGTGCTTGTTGAAATTTCTGGGTTGCTGGCTTCTCCAGCATCAAGTCAGGGATATATGAAGCAAAAGAAGAAAACCCAGGGAACTCACTACCTTGTCGTCCCTTTGATCCAGAGGCCCCTGCCTAGCTTTTCTCTCCAGCTTCCGTTTCTGAGTCTTGTTTGTTTTATATATGCTGCTCAGGGTTTTTAGTTGCACTGAATAAGAAGAATAGGTAAAAGTACATCGATTCCATCTCCTTGGAAGCAAATGCCCCATTAGCCTTATTTTAATTTGTTTTCTAAGATATCTTTTTGTTGTTGTTATTTTTAAATCAAGAAGCTTGAATTTTATAAAATGCCATTTTACTCTCTATTGATCATCTGCTTTTCTACCTGTATCTATTAATATGAGGATTTTACAAACAGTTTTAATTAAATTTCTGTGGTGAATGTTATATAGCTGTCTATCCCATCCCCAAACATACAGCAGAGGTTTGCTAAAAAAAAAAAAAAAAGAATAAGAAGAAGTGGCTAAGCTTAGACAAGAACCTAGTATAAAGGAACCATGGACATGGACAACAGGTGGGATTGACTTTGGGGGGAACGGGTGGGTGGGGAGGGGGACAGAGGGGAGCAAAAAGGGGATGGATGTAATACAACAACAATAAAATTTAAAAAAAAAAGAAGAAGTGGCTAGCAGGGTCTGACAGGTAAAGTAAGCCTCTTCCTTCTCCAAAACTTCTGAGAACATGGTAAATGAAATTCCAGATGTTTTTTTTGTTGTTGTTGGGTTTTTTTTTTTTTTTTTTTTTTTTGCAGGGGGTATGATTCAAAAGCAAGGTCTCGTGTTTCTCTTTTCCTAAACAGAATTCAGCACTGTCATGAGACTCAATAATTTGTTTGTCCCAGTGTGCTATAGCTATTTCATATTGTGTCTTGGCAGATTGAACTGAGGTTGCCCCATTTAGGAGCTGGCAATATGCCTGAGTTTATCTTGTTGAAACAGCACAGAGAGGGACAGAATCAATTTCTAGAAGCCCAGGAGGGTCATAGAAGTCGAAACTTAGCTGAATTGAAGGGGTCTCCCGAATGGAAATGAATGGTTACATATCAACTGTTGTGAAGGTTTGTAAAAGAATGTGACTTCAGCCCTGGCTGGTGTGGCTCAGTGGATTGAGTGCCAGCCTGTGAACCAAAGGGTTGGTGGTTTGATTCCCAGTCAGAGTACATGCCTGGGTTGTGGGCTGGGTCCCCAGTTGGGAACACACAAGAAACAACCACACATTGATGTTTCTCTGCCTCTCTTTCTCCTTTCCTTCTTCCCCTTTCTCTAAAAATAAATAAAATCTTTATAAAAAAATAATGTGACTTCCGTTATATTTCTTGTACCACTTGAGTTTGTGGGCCAAAATTTTACCCATTCTTCTGCTATAAATTCTATTACATTCTAAGTTCAATGTGTAGTATTGCCATCATTGCTATTTTCTAAACCATTTTTCATGACAATTTCAATTCTCTCTTTTTTTTTCTTTTAAAGATTTTATTTATTATTTTTCAGAGAGAGGGGAAGGGAGAGAGGCAGAGAGGGAAAGATCAATGTATGGTTGCCTTTCACCTGCCTCCAGCTACAAACCTGGCTGGAGACCTGGCTTGCAACCTGGTTATGTGCCCTGGCTGGGGAATCAAACCGGCTACCTTTGAGTTCACAGGTCGGCACCTATCCACTGTGCCACCAGCTAGGGTCAATTCTCTCTTAACACAATAGTTACCTCTCCCTAATCCAGGTTTTATTTACAGTTTAAAAGTGCCTTCTCTATTTTAGAGAACTTTATTTGTTTTTCAGAGACAATTTTAAAATATATATTTCAGCATATAAAACTGAACATTTTTATATCTGTGAAAACATATTTTTCAGAAACTCCTAAATATAAATATAATTTTTGTCTCTGTGAAAAAATGTGACTTTTTGAAATTACTGAAAGCTCAATCTATATGTTCAATCTTTTAAAAAAATTTTTTAATTAATTTGTTGTTGTTGTATTACATTTGTTACATTTTCCCCCATATATGTTCAATCTAGTTTTATGTTCAGTTTTAACATTTAAATTTATGTTCTTAGATTTTCAGAAGCACGTAAGTTCCAACTTTGCTATCAATATCTTTCTGCCCACAATTTGCTAAGGGTTTTTTTTTGTTTTTTCTCATTGCTCTCTTTAAGCTCTTTAAACACATTATACATATTTTTTTTTCTGGTTTATTTTCATTAAACTATACACTCTATGTAGGGGTAGATAAGGGTGTCTTTTAATGTTATTTAAAAACTAATGAAGTCAAATAATTCAAAGCAATCAATACACAATAAAGTTAAAATTACTTTGTCAAGGTCATAGTCATTTTTTGAATCAGCTTTATTTATTCGATGAATCTCTGAGGAACTGTCATCTCCTCAGGGTACCTTGTGCATCTAAAACAGAATCATTCATGCCCCCATAACAACATAGAGCCTCTATCCTTTTAGTCGATGTTCATTTTCTCTGTAGCAATTAATCCTCACCTGACACACTACATATTTCATTTGTAATGTATTCTAGGTCTGTGTTCTCAAACTTGTCCTGATTTGTTTGCTGATGTATCTACAACTCTTCTCCATGGTAAGTCTCAACTGAAACTTAAATATACTGCAAAGAACCTAGAAATTGCCCTAGGGTCAGAATGACTGTGTAATAAGCAGATTTACTACTGGTACAGAAACACAACTGTAATACATCTACAAGTGAGATTTCTTCCTAGCCCTTTTCTCCTTTAACATGATAATTAAAGCTAACTGGCCTGAGACTAGCCTCCATCTATCAACCTTCAGTCAGTGAAGAGGTTTCAGAGAAAATAATACAATTATCAATCAGCAAAAGGCGGGGGGCACAAAGGGAAAAAATTAAGCACTGGCTTCAACAGGGCATTCCCGGGCTAAATGTCCATATTCCCCACAGCGGTAGCATTTGACAGCCATCATCTTGGTGCAGTTGATGGCCATATGGCCAGCCTCGCCACACCTATAGCACTTGATTTGAGGACAGTCTTTCTGAATGTGACCGTATTCACCACAAGAATAGCACTGTTGTTCTTCCGGCTGCTCACAATCACGGGCAAGATGGCCTGTTTTCCCACAAGCGTAACAGGACTGCTCTCTCATGTGCTTACTACGCTCGACACAGTCTTTAGCGATGTGGCCACTTCTCCCACAGTTGTAGCAGATGTTCTCGAGAAAGTCACAGTCCTTAGCATGATGACCAGACTCACCGCAGCGGTAACAGATGTCAGGTAGGGTGGCGGAACTGCTCCGAGAACCTCTGTCCTGACCCCTAGCTCTGCGCCCTCGAACTTGTCCTCCTCTAGGGCATTCACGGGCCCGGTGGCCAGAGCGTCCGCAGGTGTAGCACTCCTGACTGCTCATGGCTGCGATGAGATCTTCCGGTGAGCCGGCGCACCACTGCCCCGGAGGCTCCCAAGCAGCTCCCTTGAGTTTGGTTTAGAAAGCAGTGGCTCGCGGAGCCTCCAGGACGTCACAGAAGATTTGCGCACAGTCCCATTCTTGCGTCACAGCCATTCCAACCGCCATTTCTTCCTGTCCTTGAAGCCCCAAACACAGGAGTGGTGTTTCCCGTTTTATTTTTAAAAACAAAGCTTTGGGTCATTAAATTTGAGTTTGACTCCTCCCCTGTTCAGAAAATGTGCCCTGTAGGATTTAATATAATTAAGACTTAGACCTTCTTTGTGGTCTAGTTAATAGACGACCAGATTTTATGTATGTGCTGTGGACATAGGAAAAATATGTGTGAGATGTATCTAATCCAGTAATGAAAGAAACAAATGATAACAAATTAGAGTAACCCATATTTTGTTAAAAAAAAAAATACAAATGTCCATAAAGATATGAGATATATAAGAGAAGAAAAGATCTGTAAAATGCCAAAGTGAGATTTACTCATAATTTGGCCTGTTCTATTGCAGTAATTCTAGTTTTCAACATAATCTCTACCATTTAAGCTATAAAACAACACAACTGAGACATTCAGTGTAAAAAATACTATTACTTGGGAAATAAATTACAAAATAATAATTTACCTATTGGACATATTTCCTCTTTGTTTTCCAAATTGTTTATATCTTACATAAACCTCATAAAGATTTGTGGACATGTTCATTGATATAGATAAATACGTATGGGAAACTAGACAATGAAAAATCAACAGAAGCTATTTGAGGGCTATATAATTGAATATGACTTTTTTCTCCTTTTTTCCCTTTTCAGTACTTAACAATTTTTTAAAATATTTTGGGGTTGTGTAATTTTTTAAATTCACAATAAATATTTTTACTTAAGTTATTAGTTAACTGTATGATTTGCATATAAAATTTGTTCAGACATCCAGTACAAATATATTTGGTAAAGCACAGACATAAGAATATCTGCCCTGGCTAGTGGCACAATGGATAAGGCGCCAGTCTGCGAACCCAAAGGTCTCAGGTTCGATTCCCCAGCCAGGGCACATGACCAGGTTGCAGGCCAGGTCTCCAGCCAGGTCTGTAGCTGGAGGCAGGTGAAAGGCAACCACACATTGATGTCTCTCTCTCTCTCTGCCTTTCTGCCTCCCCTCTCTCTAAAAATAATAAATTTTTGAAAACTAATAAAATAAACTAAAATACTGTGGGCTTTGGTAAATGTCCTTGCTGACCTTAAGTAAATAGACATCCAGATATTTCCCCAGCAAAATGGATTTATTTGTTAACAACAAAGAGTTGCAATTTGTGACATATTGGTCTAATGGCAAACAACACACAAGTTCAGGAGGAATAAAGTTGAATGCTCTTTTACAGACTTGGAAGAAGCTGTTGTAAATTAATCTGTTGGAGGAAACTGAAGGTTTGAAGTACAGTTGACCCTTGAATAACAGGGTTGAACTGCACAGGTCCTCTTATACAGTACATCGATGTTTTTCAGTAAATACCTATACTGTTTTCAATTCACAATCAGAAGTCCACAGATGCAGAGGGCCAACTGTATGCATTGGTCAATGTCATTTTACATAAAGAGTTTGAGTATCCATAGATTTAGGTACCCATATGGGTCCTGGGACCAATTCCCCATGTATACCGGGGGACAACTACAATCTGGAGGAGTCAAAATTATTCTGTTTATATAGTATATTATATATTCTTATATGTTAATTTAACACTATATTCCTAAGATAAATACCATTTGATTGAAGTATATAATCCTTTTTATATGCTGCTGGATTTGGTTTGCTAGCATTTTGTTGAGAGTTTTTGCATCTATATTGAAAACATATATATTGATCTGTAGAGTTATTTTTTCTTGTGATATCTCTGTCTTTTCAAGGTAATACCGACCTCAAAGAATGGTTTTGGAGATCTTCCCACCTCTTCTATATTTTGGAATAGTTGATGAAGAATTGATACTGCCCCAGCCAATGTGGCTCAGTTGGTTGGAGCTTTCTCTCATAACCAAAAGATTGCAGCTTTGATTCCCAGTCAGGGCACATACGTAGCTTGCAGATTTGATCCCTGATCCCCAGTCCAGGCATGTATGATCCCTGGACCAGATGTATTTGGGAGGCAAACACTGGATGCTCCTCTCTCCAATCGATGTTTCTCTCTCCCTTCCTCTCTCTCTAAAAACAATGAAAAAAAATGTCTTTGGGTGAGGATTTAAAAAAAGAAATGATACTATTTCTCCTTTAAATGTTTCCAATATTTCACTAGTGAAGCCACCTCTGCCTGGGCTTTTCTTGTGGAAAGTGTCTAAATTACTTATTTAATTTCCTGACTTGTTTTACATCTTTGTAATGGTAGCCATTGCAGGGTTAAGGCCAGTCCCATGTCAGATTAGTCAATGTACAGTTTGGGAAAGGAAAGCTGTATTCAAGGAAACAATAGAATGTTCTTTTTTTTTTTTTTGTTTTTCTTTTTACTCTCTCTACAAAGTAGTCAATACCCCAACCTCTCAATTCAAGGTATTCTCACATTTCTGGAAATTCTCTGTATTAGTCAGGATTCTTCATAGAAACAAAGTTAACATGAGATTATATATATGTGGGTTAGCAGGCTGGAGATCAAGGGAAGAATCAGAGCTGTCGTTCAAGTCCAAATGCTGTCAGGCTGAGAACCCAGGGAAGAGCTGATGTTGCAGTTCAAATCCAAAGGTTTTCTGCTGGCAGAATTATCTCTTGGTGTGGGAGGTTAGTCTTTTGTTCTATTCATACTTTCATCTGATGAATGAGGCCCACCCACAGTATGGAGAGCAATCTGCTTTACTCAAAGTTTACCCACCTAAGTGTTAATCATATCCAAAAACACCTCACAGAAACATTTGAAATAATATTTGACCACATATCTGGGCACCATGGCCCAACCAAATTGGCACATTAATTATCACACCCTTTAAAAGAGAGTCATTCTCCTAAGAACTGTATAGGGTAGAGGAAGAGAGGGAAATAGAGCCTCAGAATGTTAGCCCAAGATTGGTGGGTACAGTAAGGGTGCCTAAATTTCTCCTTTAACCCTCCCGAGGAAGTGCTTATGAAGTGGAAAGTTCAGACAAATAGGTAGACTCATGACCCTAAGCATTTTATATGGTTCAAGTTTTATAAGCACTTTCATGAATTTATCTTCAGATGGGACCATAGCACATTAAGAAAGTTTTGTCAAAAGGAAGAAGAGTGGAAAGAGCAAGTAGCTTTATCTGCAAGAACTACTACTAACCTCAATTTTATAACACTTTCAAAAGTGGAATGCTGTCCATTTACTAAACTTTTAATGATAATTAGAAACATGGAAAAAGTGAAAACAATGTATTACTACATTTATAAAATTGATGTTAAACTATTGCATATTTAAACAAAAATTAAAATAACATAAAGTTTTGCTGATAGACATAAGGCTTCTTTTTGGAGTGATGAAAACTTTTGAAATTGTGATAATGGCTGTACAACTCGATGAATATTCTAAAATCCATTGCATTTCACATTTTAAGTTGGTGAATTATATCACATGTGAATTACAGCTCAAAAAAAACATTATAACAAAAAGAAACACAAAGTAAAAGCATTTGTTATAATAGCATTGTAGAATTCTGGGCAAAATGTCCTCTCCTTTTTAGAAATGATTCTTGTAATTTAGGAAAGAGATTCTTTGTTCCAATATGTTCCAATATAACTAGGCATTTCTACTTGTCTCTTCTTTTCTTTCTGAATTTGTACATTGTTGTATTACTTTTTGTGTGTACATTACGTAAAAAAATTAAAACTTCCATTATTTCTCTGATTAATGCTAATATGACATTAACAAGTTAGAGGATGATGATGTACGTATTCTATGGATGTCCAGGTTTATGGATTTGTGGGTCTCAGTTTTTGACCTTTGCAAACTGGCCTTCTTAGAAAGCAACAAGAACCAACTGCCAAAGTAAAACACATAAAGAGAACCAATTATCTTATATTCTCTCCTTCTCATATCCAAAGAGGAATCTACTTCACATTTTGCTAAATAAGTGATGCTACTCCTCTTTAAATTAATATGTAAATTTCTCACAGAAGATAGGAATAAACCTTGTATCCAGCAGTGAAGGACATTGAAGAGTAATTTTAATGTCCAGACAATATCAGGGTTGTGAAGAAAAAGTAAAAGGCATTGCATATTGCTTCTTGCCCCAAATTGATTGAATATCCTTGACCTTTTTGCTTAATGCAAGATGTGTTTTGGTGTCCTGTCTGTGAATCTTCTTTAGGGGTTCATCATTAAGTTTTGCTTGCCTGACACCAGCTGGTGGGGCTCAGTTTGAGAACTGCTTTGGGGAAGAGCATGAGGATATAATACCTTTTTAACAATTTTTTTTTTTGGTAACAGTTTGCAACATCAAGTACAGAAGAGAGGAGTAAAAGGTCCTGCTGGGCTGCAGGCTGGCAGGGAAAGCCAAGAATGGAAGAATAACCTAATGAGGACATTAACAAATAATAGTAGCCAACAGGGAGACTGGGCAATGAAATAGGGTAAGAATGGGAGAACCTGTTTCTAGCACTTGGCTCTTGTAAATAACTGCAATAACACTGGGGTGCATAGGCTCTTTTGAATTGGTATTTCAGGATTCCTGGGTGTAATACCAGCAGTGGGATCACTGAATCCAAAGTTGGTTCCATTTTTAGGTTCTGTTTTGTTTCTATGAAATTCCATACTGAAAGCATGGATGGAAGTGGAAAGTATTATGCTTAGTGAAATAAGCCAGTCAGCAAAAGACAAATACTATATGATCTCACCTAATACAAGAAACTAATGAACAAAACAAACAAATGAGCAAAACAGAAACATGGAAATAAGGGACAAACTGACAGCCACCAGAAGCGGTTGGGGTGGGGGTGGGGGTCGGTGCTTAACAAGGAATGAAAGGAAAGGGTCTAGTCATGGACCAAGTATAAAGGAACCAGTGGACATGGACAACAGGGCGAGGTTTGACTGTGGTGGGAGTGGGGCAGGGGAGAGCAGCAGGGAAAAATTGGGACAACTGTAATTGAAGAGCAATAAAATAGGTTTTTAAAAAGATTTTACTTATTATTTTTAGAGAGAGAAGGGAAAGGAGAGAGGCAGAAAGGGAGAGAGGCATCAGTGTATGGTTGCCTTTCACCTGCCTCCAGCTACAGACCTGGCTGGAGACCTGGCTTGCAACCTGGTTATGTGCCCTGGCTGGGAATCGAACCAGCCACCTTTGGGTTCGCAGGCCAGTGCCTTATTCACCGAGCCACCAGCCAGGGCAAAATGGAGTTTTTTAAAAAGAAGAATGGGAGGGGAACTGATGAAGGAAGGATGGGCTGAAGGAGGGATGGTGGTGCAGGCCATTGTGACCAAAAGGAAGAAAGGTGGAAGAAGCAGGTTGGGCTAGGCATCCCCAGGAAGAGATGAAGGAGGCCGGATTAACCTGTAAGAGCTGGAGGTGGGTCAGGGTGTAGGGAAGAGGGCGTGCTGGGCGCATGCGCTGGAAGCACACTTCAGGGATTGAGCTGAGACTGTCGTTTCCTGCCAGCAGCGCTGTGGCCAGAGGCTTGGCTGGTCTCCGCCCGCTGTCCACCACCACCTTGGCTTTCTCCTGCAACGCTGGCACCTCCAAGTCTGTGTCGCCACCCGCTCTTCCCCGTGTCGGGACTGCCAGTACTAAAAATTCATTCTACGACACTCGATTCAGTAAAGGACTGACAGGAGGGAGGAACCTGAAGGACAGTGGAGGGAACTCGGGCCAGGGAGATGATTTTCTGTGTTCTCCATGTTCATGAGAGGGAATAAATGGGGGGGGGGCAGGTATGGGCCTCAGATTACAAAAGGGGATTGAGCATGTACTTAATATTGTGAAAGGAATACAGGCTCCATTCCTCTAACCAGGATTGAGGCACCTGAGCGTCGGTGTTTTCCATAGTGTCCCCTGTTTAACATTTTTGGAGTTCCTCATATATAGCAGATGGATTTAGAAGGTTGGGCTTTAGGACTAAGTGCTTATGAATAGGAGAGCTTTCTTTGCCTTTGTTCAGTGTGGTCAGTCTTACTTCGGAATCCTAGAGTACCGGCTCCTCTCCCTCAAGGTCAGGGCGGATTTCATCTAGACTCATCATGTGCTGGTCACCTGGAATGCTGTCTTTCCTGCATTCTACTTTCCCTGGTTAACACAACCTACCCCCATTAGGGGAGAATGGCTCTCCTTGAGCTCTAAGGCACAAATGTGGGGAGAAACACGTCCAAATAATCACCAGGCATATGTATACAGGCATATGTGTATATATATATAGTGGAAGTGGGAGGACAGAATACAGAAGGTTGGGGGTGTTGCATATGTGTGTTTGACAAGCAGAAGGAGGGACGGCCTCCGGCAGGGATGTTTGCTCCCTGATGTGAGAGGAGGGATGCATGCGCAAGAGTTGACAGGAGAGGGTCCAAGTAGTTTAAGAAAGAAAGCTGCCACTAGTTGGCAGTCCCTTTGGGGACGTAGCGTGAGCATGTGCATGTATATGTGAGGGAACATGGACAGTGACTTTCAGGGTAAGGGAGAGGCGTGCAAGGGTATTTCTGAAGGAATGAGGGATGGGAAGGGAGCCACAGACCTGTAATTGATTGCAACATGGCGAGGTGGGAGGTAAGTTATCCTTACTTGCCTATCTTGGGTTACCAGGACGTATAGTTGAGGGAAGAGACCAGGCTGAGTCAGAGTTCCCCTGGGCTGTGGCCAAAGCCACCAAAAATGAACCCAGCTTAGCCTGTTGATAATGTGGGTCTAAAAATGTGGAGGTGGTGATGACTCTAGAAGGTTGCAGCAGCTGGCTGTGTGTGTAGGAAATATGTACAGCCAGAGCATTTGGGGACTGGCCACTTTCAGGCAGTACCCATTTGGAGGGCTGTCTGTCGCACTTGCAGATCTTGGGCTGCTGTACCGGTCTCTGGACACTTTCATCGCATCAGAATAGCAGAACATAATAGTTGGCAATATGGTAAGTATCTGTTAGGTTGCGAGCAGCCCTTGATTTTCTACCCTTGAGATTGTGGGGTGAGGATTTGTGCTTCCCAATGCTCATCACACTTTGCTTTAAACCTCGGATTTGAGCAAATATTAATCAATAGTATGAAGGTGACCTGAACTCACACCCTCATCCCTAAATTATATTTTTGTGTAGAACTTTGAGCACAGTTTTGTGTAGGAGCATGATTTTTGTTTTACTTTTTTTTTTTTTAATATTTTATTCATTATTTTCAGAGAGAAGGGCAGGGACAGAGGAAGAAAGGGAGAGAAGAATCCATGTATGGTTGACTTTCACCTGCCTCCAGCTAAGGACCTGGCTGGAGACCTGCTTTGCAACTGGGTTATGTGCCCTGACTGGGGAATCGAACCAGCGACCTTCAGGTTCGAAGTGATTTTTTAAAAAAGATTTTATTATTCCTAGAGAGAGGGAAAAGGAGAGAGGCAGAGAGGGAGAGAGACATCAGTGGATGGTTGCCTTTCACCTGCCTCTAGCTATGGACCTGGCTGGAGACCTGGCTTGCAACCTGGTTATGTGCCCTGGCTGGGAATCGAACCAGCGACTTTGGGTTCGTAGGCCCATGCTTTATCCACTGAGCCACCAGGCAGGGCTCACAGTGATATTTTTTTAGATACCAAAGTGGAATTACTACATCAAAGGTTATGAACATTTGTTAACACTCAACATGTATTGCCACATTTCTTCCACAAAACATTGTACTAATTTTTACTCACTCTCACAAGCATTGAGTAGTGTTGTTGTTTTTTTTAAATATACATATATTTTACGGTCCTGGCTGTTGTGGCTCAGTGGATAGAGCACTGGCCTGTGCACAGAAAGGTTGTTGGTTCCATGGTTAGGGCACATGCCTAGGTTGCAGGCCAGTTCCCCAGTTGGGGGCATTTAAGAGGCAGCTGGTTGGTGCTTCTCGCACACATTAGTGTTTCTTTACCTCTCTTTCCCCCTCTTACAGAAATAAATAAAATCTTTAAAAAAGCAGTATTATTTTAATTTTGCATTTCTTTGCACACTATTGAGTTTGTATTTTTTCCTCCCTATATGCATTTCTTAGCAGTCTTATTTTCTTTCATGTGATGGTAGCTCATGTCATAGTTTGATTTTTCTGTAGGTGTTTTAGTTTACCATTTATTGTTATTAACTATTTGAATGTGTTCTGTAAATAAAGGCTATTACTCAGGTTTCTGTAATGTTATAAATATATACTACAGGTATTGTTTGCCTTTTAATTTCTGTTTTTAACTTTTTGGTTAGAAATCATGATGTTAAATCTCTATGTTTTGTAACTTTTCTTCTAGTGTTTATGTTTGAATAGTTCACTCAATCTAGAAACTTGAAAAGTAATTTATTACAGCTCTGAAAATAACCATCTATTATGGGAAAAATCCATTTATTTCACTACTCAGAGATAACCAGTATTAACAAATTATTCACTTCCTTTTACTCTCTCTTCATTTTTTAGTTGCTCATGTATTTTACTATTTATATAGTATTTTGTGTTTCACATTATAACAATATATTAAACATTCTTTATTTTAATTTTTTTCCTTTTCCTTTTTTTAAAGATTTTATTTATTATTATTTTTAAAGAGCAGGGAAGGGAGAGAGGCAGAGAGGGAACGAAGCATCAATGTGTGATTGCCTTTCACCTGCCTCCAGCTACAGACCTGGATGGAGACCTGGCTTACAACCTGGTTATGTGCCCTGGCCGGGAATCGACCCTTGGGTTCACAGGCCAATACTTTATCCACTGTGCCACCAGCCAGAGGCTTAAACGTTCTTTGTAATTGTCACTTAATGGTTTTATATCTTGCTGTATAGAAGTATTTTAAGAGTTTCAGTATTTTAAATTATGTAATAAATGTCTTTTCACTTAGTCTTTATTGGTTATCTATTTCAAGTTATTTCTTTATAGAATATAGTTTGAGACTTAGAATTATTCATCAGCCCTGGCTGGTGTGGCACAGTGGATTGAGCACCAGCCTGTGAACCAAAGGGTCACAGGTGCAATTCCCAGTCAGGGCAGGTACCTGGGTTGCAGGTCAGGTCCCCAGTTGGGGGCACAAGAGAGGCAACCACACATTGATGTTTCTCTCCTTCTCTCCCTCCCTTCCCTTCACTAAAAATATATAAATAAAAAATTTAAAAGGAATTATTCATCAAAAAGTTTGAACATTATAAAGACTTGTCATAATAGTGTTCCAAAAAATTATGTCAATTTTTGTACTCAGTCATTTAAAGTACTTAAAATTTTTTTGCTAACTTCATATGTAAAAGAATGGTATCTTTGTTTTATGGTATGTTTCTCTTATTATTTATTGGTGAGGCTAGACTCACAACTCTTAATTATTAGCTCATTTGCTTTTGTGAACTATTTGAGTATAAATATTATGTTTGTAATAGCTCTATATTATGTGCTTTGTAAAAGGATCTATTACCCCTTCTCATTTGTTACAAATGACAAATGTCATTTGTTGCACATTCACTTTTGGTATAAGTTTGTTGTCCTTGAGTCTGAATAAAGGTTTGTGATTCCAAAGACAACTGCTGAGTGGAATACAAGTCAAATTCTTGGTAGCCAATTTGAGATAACATTTGTCTATCACTGAAGTAGATAGCCATTTATTTTTATCTAAAAGGAAAGCATTCTTGAGCTCCGCACAGCAGTGGTGCTCCCTGGCTATGGGGGTGGAGAAATGACAAGGCAACATTTTGTCTGTTATAAACCAAATGAGACAAAACACAAAACAGTAGTACCCTTTCCCCCGTCCATTCAGGAACTGATCTTATTTTGAATATTTATGAGTCATCTGTGAGAGGGTATGGTTGTAGTGTCCATATTTATAGATAACACTAAGGTCTTTGGTGATATAAAATGTTAATAGGAACAAACTGCATATATGCCTTGGTGCTTTATCCCTTACTTTCCTCCTTACACAGATCTTTCTAATGAGAATATATTGTAGAAAATAAGGAATTAATGTGATAAGACAGAAAAGTAGGATGAGGCAAATATTTAGAGAATCTGAATGCTAATTTTTAAAAAAGATCCCATTCATTATTTTTAGAGCGAGGGAAAGGGAGGGAGGAAGAAAAGGAGAGAAACATCCATGTATGGTTGTCATTCACCTGCCTCCAGCTGGGAACCTGGCTGGAGACCTGGCTTGCAACCTGGTTATGTGCCCTGACTGGGAATCGAACCAGTGACCTTTGGGTCGCAGGCCGGTGCCTATCCACTGAGCAAAAGTGGAAGAGCTAGCCCTGGCTGGTGTCACTCAGTGGATTGAGCACCAGCCTGCAAACCAAAAGGTTACTGGTTTGATTCTCGGTCAGAGCACATGCCTGGGTTGTGGGCCAGGTCCCCAACTGGGGGCACAAGAGAGGTAAGCAATTGATGTAGCTCTCTCACATCAATGTTTCTCTCCCTCTACTTCTTTCTCCCTTCCCCTCTCTCTAAAAAAAGTAAAAACATAAAAAATCTTTAAAAAAAAAGTTGGAGAGCTCCAAATCCAATGCAAGAGGGTTAGATCTAAAAAAACTAACTGGAAAAAATATCAGATAGTCTTATTCTAGAAGTAAAATAGGCCTTACAGCACTATTTTTAAGCTGTTTACTCAATTTCCCCCAGCCTTTTATTATGCAAAATTTCAAACATGCGTACAAAACATTAGAAAGAATCGTACATTTAAAACATTTTGCTATATTTACTTTGTTGCATATTCATTCATTTTTGTTGTACATGTTTCTTAAATACTTGTTTTGTCATCCATTTTGATCATCATCTGTATCTGACTCATCATGGTGCTGAAAAAATAGTTCCTTTTGATTCCTATCTGTATTTTCCAAGTTGCCATGGATACCACTGTAGCGTAATTATGCATAAGCAGATCTGCTTGGAAATGAGAGTCCCAGGGGGAGAAGCCATTTTTGTTTCTGAAAGAAAATGGTTGCAGCCTATTGTTTAGTGGAAATAATAGGAGAAGAAAGGGTGAAGTCAAGGTATGGTGTCAATGAATCCTTCCAACAATGTACTGCCCTGTATTGCTGCATTCACTTCCCTGGCTTGTGAGTCATGTGGTTTTCTAAGCAGTTTCCACATAGTTCTTTACAATGGATTCACATCAACATCAAATGCCACTGAGGTAATATTCAGCATTAGCACAGTTCCTTGGAACTTTAGCAAATAGATTTTTAATTAGGACTACAATGTAGTAATATTCTTTTGGCCTTTTTCTGTTAAAAGTAACTGTAGAGTTCATTAGGAAGCACCACAAACTGAAATCTTATTTATCTTTATAATATAATAAGGGTGAATGTTACCTTTTTGTGTCTATATCCCTTCATTTAAGCTCACGGGCAAAGGCAGTATTTTATTCATCTTTGTCGTACTCTTAGCAATAAAGGCTTACATTAATACAAAATATATTTACATTTAAAACATATCACATGGGCAAAGATACACCCAGTATATTAATTGAAAAAAGGCTACAGAGTAGTATTATGGTTTCATTTAATTTTTGTGGAAAAAAAAATTAATGTTTCTACCGGATTCCTACAGGCCCGCAAGGGCAGGGAGTCTCCATTCCCCTGTTCCATGGGCCCTAAACCATTACTGGCTCCTATCCTGGTCTCTTTCCCCCTCAACCCCCAATAAACCCACTACCTGCTCAAAAAAAAAAAAAATCATGTTTCTACATGCACATGAAACTAGTTACAAGTAAATACCCCAACTGTTAAACTTTCTGGGATTCTGGGATTTTTACTTTCTATCTTTTAATGCATTTCAGAAAAATTTTAAAGATGTGCCTTTATTTCAAAATTAGGCAAACATTGAACCTATTTCTATTTTGAAATTGGTTGACCTGAACAAAAGTGGAATAAATGGGGTGGTGAGGGGGCTAGAAACTGGAGCAATTTACTTTGGAAAAGAACTGGTGGTATGGGCGAAGGGAGTGGTGGGAATAAGATCTCTGTCTTGAGAGGAAAGCACCAAGTACCAACTACTCTATTCCTGGTTCCTTAATGTGGGCATTTTCACTTATCAGAGTTTACACTTACCACTTATTTCCCAATTAGACCCTCTACACATTCTTTTAATTGCTAGTGGCAGCTGCTTGGGGACATGCAGACTTTGCTCCTGTAATGGCTGGTTTACTTAATCTAATAAAGACATGGCTCAAATTCATTGAGGCTCCTGTCCCTGCCCACCCCCCACCCCCCCCACACAGACACACATTTGGCAGCACAAATCTATGGTGGGAGAGCTTTTGGCTGGGGAAAGCTTTTTGCTACTACATCATGAGTAGACAAAAAGCCATACTTTTTTTTTTTTTTTTTTTTTTTGTGGTGGGTGAAATAGTTAAAAATGAACCCTGAGAAATATTTTGGTCTACCTAGGATCTGAGGGTTGCCTGCCTCACCCTGAGTAACAGGAAACCTAGTTGCACTAGCTGGTGCTACCTGTATCTAATGATAATAATTAATAGCCTGGGCTTTGGGCCATGGCCAAATTGCCAGAGTCCTGGGTTGCTTTTCATGCTAAGCAGCTAAGAACTTAGAGGCAATAATAGCTGCTTCTTTAGAAAGAAGCACCCCTTGGGGCTGTCTTTGGCTTATCCTGTGTAACTCTCATGTCTCAGAGCCCTATTCCTCCTTCCGCTTGAGTCTAGGATATAGGAGACTAGCCAAGGGCTTATGTAGCCCCTTGTGATCTTTTTTGGTAATGCAGGCAGATCACAAAGGGAAAAGATAAGTTCAATTCCTTTTCATGTATGGGTAAGATGAGTCCTGGTGGGAGCCGAGATTGTAAATGACAGACATTGGTTCAGAGCGGAGGGTTTTATTACCCTTATTCATCAGTGTGAACAAAATGCCATAATTAGATGGAGGTTTCATTCAACTTTATGGGACTCTTTTATTCAGGGCTGAACGAAAGGTCATAACTACCTGCCACAGAAGGATCTCTAACTTAGTGAAACAAGTCAGGTGATGAAAGACAAATACCATATGATCTCACCTAATACAGGAAACTAATGAACGAAATAAATAAACAAGCAAAATAGAACCAGAGACAAGGAACAGCCTGGCAGTGACCAGAGGGGAGGGAAGAGGGGCAGAAGTGGGGAAAGAAGGGGAACAGTTTAGTCAGGAACTAGTACAAATGACCCCTGGACATGGGCAACATGTGGGATTGACTGTGGCAGAGGGGATGGGGTGGGCTGGTCAGGGGAGAGCAATGGGGGAAAATGGGACAATGTAATTGAACAACAATAAATTAATAAAAATATAATGATTCTGATATCCAAGAAAAACTAAGAGATTTTTCCATTTTCAGTGAAAATTTTTGTTATATTCAACTTTACTTCAAGGACAGGTTTATTTGTTGTATTTAAATAATATAAATTGGTAATGCTAGCCCAAATATGAAGTTACAGCCATGTACCATTCACTAACTCTAAAATGCATGGTATCAAATAGAACATTAAATCTATGTTTCTATAATAAAAAAGAAAAGAAAAGAAATCAAGTTTACCTGCATTTAAACACAGGAATATTGAGATCTAAAGAGGAGAAGACTTGTAGGCAGCTAAAAAGGTTAGCATCGGAGTTCACGTCTGAGTTCTGACACTTTGGTATAGTTACTTGATGACTCTGTAACCAAGTTATGTAATTTTTATCTTATTTTAAATGGAGGCAAAAATCCTTATTAAATAATTGTAGACAGTGCTATAGCCTTTCCCAGAAAAAAAATCCGTATTTGTGACATTAATAATAGTGCTTAGCATGAGTGAAATCTGAGGTTCATGGTATGAGCTGGATGACTTGACTAACATAGTTAAAACTAGTTTTCAAACCTTGACTGTCTGTCTTACATTTTTTTCTTCTCCCTTCTCCCAATCCTACAGGTAGCAACAAATGTGATCAAAAGTCATGCCACAGGTCCCCAGCCAGGGCACATAACCGGGTTGCAAGCCAGGTCTCCAGCCAGGTCTGTGGCTGGAGGCAGGTGAAAGGCAACCATACATGGATGTCTCTCTCCCTGTCTGCCTCTCTCCCTTCCCCTCTCTCTGGAAATAATAATAAATAGATCTTTTTTAAAAAGTAGCAGATTATTTTTAAAAAAAGAAGAAGAAGAAGTACATTGAGCCCTGTCTGCCCCGGTGAGGTTATCAGAGAATTAGGAAAGGCTCAAATCAGCATCTTGCATGTAGTTGCCAAACCACTGTGAAGTCTTGGTAAGTGGTCAGTGGCTTTGGTGGGCTTGCCCAGTTAGTGGCAAGGGGCAGGGAAGGTAGTCTTAATAAGCACTGGGCAATTCCCCAATATGATATGAAAAAAGGTCTTACAATATTCAAAATACACTTGACAGTAATCAACCTAACCTCTCCTTTCTCATTCTCCTATTTTTGCAGATAGGGGAATTGGGTATCTTTCCCAAGATTATAGCTAGTTGGTATAGAAAATGGATTTGAATCTAAACCTGTACTGTGGTTCCTCTAGACTCCATGTAAGTCCAGGGAGGCCATGTGAGACAGAAACATTTTTACTCCACACTGAAAAGTTTTTTATAGTAGCCTCTGAAAGTGTGCTTCTCTGATGAAGGAAATTTCCATGATGTAAAAGTTCATTGTGCATAAAATCATCTGGGATGTTGATTAAAATGCAGATTCCCAGACAGCTAGAAACCCTTGTCATTGCTCAAGAGCAACACTAAAACCTACCTGTCACTTATACTGAAGCTTTCTCGTCAGCAGGTTCTCCAGCAAGCCAGAATGAATCACCATTGCCTCGGATGTTCTGGTGAGGCAGTTGGGAAGCCTTGGTAAGTTGTTGGTAGTGTGGGTGGGCTTCTCCAGGTGCTGGTAGAGAAGAGATGATTGTAACTCAACACTTGCCCCTTCCTTCAACAGACAGTTATTAAACTAAGTGTCAGGGACTGTTCTAGATATTAACAAAGTTCTGCCATTACGTAAATTTCATTCTTGTGAGAATAGACAAAGGAATGAATAACAAGTAAATGCATAATGTATTATAATGGTAAGGAGAAATTTTTTTCATTGTGGTGTGAAAGTTGCATTAAAAATAATTGGGTTGCCCTGGCTGGTGGCACAGTAGATAAGGTGCCAGCATGCGAACCCAAAGGTCGCTGGTTTGATTCCCAGCCAGGGCACATAACCAGGTTGCAAGCCAGGTCTCCAGCAAGATCCATAGCTCTCCCCTGAAGAAAAAAAAAAGTTGGCTTAGGTTCTGGCTGGTGTGGCTCAGTCGGGGAGCACCAGCCTGTGACTCAGAGGGTTGCTGGTTTAATTCCCAGTCAGGGCACATGCCTGGGTTGCAGGCCAGGTCTCCAATTGGGGGTGTGTGAGAGGCAACCAAACATGGATGTCTCCCTCTCTCTAAAAATAAATAAACAAAATCTTTTTTTTTTTAGATTTTTTTACTTATCATTTCCAGAGAGAGAGAGAGAGGAAGGGAGAGAGGCAGAGAGGGAGAGAAACACCAATGTATGGTTGCCTTTCACCTGCCTCCAGCCACAGAGCTGGCTGGAGACCTGGCTTGCAACCTGGTTATGTGCCCTGGCTGGGGAATTGAACCAGCAACCTTCAGGTTCACAGGCCGACAAACAAAATCTTTAGAAAAATAGTTCGATTATACTACCAACACCTTGAGTTTTCCCTCCCTTTTTATTGTTATTCTATTACAGTTGTTCCAAGTTTTCCCCTTTTGTCCTCCTCTGCCCAGCACATCCACCGTTTTCATAGTTGATCCTCACAATGTAGCCCATGTCCTTGGGTCATTCATACATATTCTTTGACCAATCCCTTCTTTTTCTTTCCACTATTATCCTCTGATTGATAGAAAAATTGGCTTTTACCATAGAAGCCTAGAATACAAAGGGAGTTGATAAAAAGATAATCCTTGTATTCTATGTCCTCTAGCACAATGCATTTTAAAATGACATTGCTCATGTATGGATATGGATATAAATGTCAGCATGTTGTTTTTTAAAAAGTCCTCTTGTCTCTTTGTATGAGTCAAAACGGGTTGTATAAAAGTAGGTTTTGCTCACTGAACCCCAGTTTGTTCCCTAGGATTTCACTATCCCCATTATCCATCCTCCTTTCGTGACAGCAGATGTGTTGATTTTTTCCTTATCTTTCTCTTTGTGCTAGTCATCTAGCACCCACATATATTTGTCCACATAATTAGCATAGACTCAGGATTAGCAAGCTATGCCCCACGCGCCAGCTGCCTGTTTTTGTAAATAAACCTTTGTCGGAACCATCATACTCCTTCTTTATTATCCACCACTGCCCTTTGAGCTACAGTAGAGTTGAATAGTTGCAACCAGGACCAGATGATCCACAGAACCTGAAGTGTTACCATCTGTCCCTTCACAGAAAGTTTGCCAACTCCTGGCATAAATTACATGTACTATGTCTACAAATCCTTGCCCCTCAACCATTTTCTTTTCTGTAGGACTTGATGTATAGCTAATCCAAGAAAGTATGGAAACTCATAGTCAATTTGCCCTTTGAATTTTTTTCTCACCCAAATTAAGCTCACCAAGAAAGCATATTCAAAAATTGGGCTTATATACACAGAAAGGACTATGTTTTACATGCCTCATTGTAGTTATTCTTCTATCATATATGATTTTCCCAACTTATTCCTTCTCTGGATAATCATCTTAACATTTACACATTCTCAAGTATCGAAAAAGTTACAGCTCATGTTGTTTCCTAATTATGACTTTACACTAATTTGAATACATTGCCCCCTCTGTAGGATGAAAGGAGTCATAGACTATATGGAAACAAATGGGCAGGGCTGTCTTCCAATTAAACTTCATTTACCAAAATAGGCAGCAGCCTGGATTCAGCCCATGCGATATAGCATGCCACCCCCACTCTATGGTATACGAGGTCTGCCCCCAAAGTATTGGCTGTGCAAACTGTTTTAATGATATTGACATTGGCTCAATACTTTTGGGATTGACCTTCGTACGTACACAAAGACTTCAGAACAAAAAGACTTGAGGTAATATATTAAAGCAAACATTCAGGGTAAATTTTACTCACACTGCATTTATTACAATAACACAGCTATACTTGAATCAAGACAGAACAGTGTCTTGTGATTGGTTTTATGTGCATGACCTTATAGTTATCTAAATATTGGCTGGACTTCTCAGAGGAGTGATAGAGTCTTTATGGGCCATGTTATTACCATCATTTAGAGGTTCCTCTTCCTTACCATAGTGGCTTTCTTTATATTTATGTTGTTGTTGTTGTTATGCATATATTACTAGCTCTAGTGTTTACATTTTTTAATGTTAATTTGTGTTCTTTAATGACAAGCAGGGAAAGTTGAGAACAGGAAGGGAGTTGACATTTATTAAGCTCTGCTGTAGTCTAAAAATTAACTTTTTTAAAAAAAGATTTGTATTCATTATTTTCAGAGAGAAGGGCAGGGAGGGAGAGAGAAAGGGAGGGAAACATCAGTGCCTGTCTCCAGCTACGGACCTGGCTGGAGACCTGGCTTGCAACCTGGTTATGTGCCCTGACTGGGGAATCGAATCAGTGGCCTTTCGGTACACTAGTGTTTACTTTCTTTACCAGCAAATAACTTCTATCATAAATGAATCTAATACAGAGGTTACTTTGAATATAAATCCCTATTCTAATAGTTAAGGTAGTGGGCTGTGGTTTTGATCATTTGCATGTCAAATCCTAAATTTATCTTTCAGGTTTAGAAGGAATTATTCCTTCCATTGAAATGTCAAAATGTGATCTGGACAAAGGAACAAGTATTTTAGTCAAGAAAGCAGTTGTTAAACATAGAGGTAAATGTTTTGTTGTTGTTGTTTTATTTTTTCTAATATTTTATTCATTATTTTCTGAGAGAAGGGCAGGGAGGAAGGAAGAAAGGGAGAGACAATCAATGTACGGTTGCCTTTCAAGTGTCTCCAGCTAAGGACCTGGCTGGAGACCTGGCTTGCAACCTGGTTAGGTGCCCTGACTGGGAATCGAACCAGCGACCTTTGGGTTCACAGGCCAGCACCAATCCACTGAGCCATACTAGCCAAGGCTAGAGGTAAATGTTTTATTTGAGCTTTTTGTTGTGTTTGTTATATTTAACAGATTTCCTAATAATGAACCTGCTTTGCATTTCTAGATTAAAATGTTCTACTTTTCAAAGATTTAATTCAAAGATTTTGAATTAGGTTTGCTGAATTTGGTTTAAAGTGTCTTTCTTTTTTCTTTTTCTTTTTTCTTTACTATTTTGTTTCTCTGTTCAAAAATGAGTTTTTGGGTTGGGGTGGCAATGTTTGTCAGTTGTTGCAGGCCATATTGTTTCTGACATTGTACCATGAAAGCAGCCATAGATAATACATAAATGAAGAATTTGTCTGTCAACACCTGTTTGTGACATTTTACTCTTAGAACTTCAGCTCTTTTAGTTTCTGAGTAGTCAGTGGACTTCCTCATATTCGTGACTCTCATCTCCACTTGTAACTTCTTATAGTACTTTTCCTCCATTTCCTTCTACTAATTATCTATTTCTATCCATATTTCACAATTTTATGTTTCTGAGAGCACAGGTGGTAGGCAAACTGTATGCCCTGCATGTCATCAGTATCTTTTCTGGGATGTGAAAGGGATTTGCTTGATTGTCTACCTTGTTGCTTCAATATAACCAATTCCAAATAGTTCTTTTCCCAGGGTGCCTTCCTAGCAACCCAAATTTTATAGCAAGAAATGGGATTATTTGGATCGGTTTAAGAAGTTTACAGGAGGGGAGGGGGCGTAAGGAGGATAAATGGTAATGAAAAACTAAAATAAAAATAGTAACAGTCTCACAGTGGATAAGGCACCAGCCTGCGAACCCAAAGGTCACTGGTTCAATTCCCAGCCAGGGCACATAACCAGGCTGCAAGCCAGGTCTCCAGTCAGGTCTGTGGCTGGAGGCAGGTGAAAGGCAACCATACATGGATGTCTCTCTCCCTCTCTCTAAAAATAATAAAATCTTTTAAAAATAATAACAAAGGCCCTGGCTGGTAGCACAGTGGATAAGGCGCCGGCCTGTGAACCCAAAAGTCGCAGGTTCGATTCCCCAGCCAGGGCACATAACCAGGTTGCAGACCAGGTCTCCAGTCAGGTCTGTGGCTGGAGGCAGGTGAAAAGCAACCATACATTGATGTCTCTCTCCCTCTCTGCCTCTCTCCCTTCCCCTCTTTGTAAAAATAAATAAAGTCTTTAAAAAAAAATTTTTTTAAATAATAATAACAATATTTTTTAAAGTTTATACAATTAGACTCTATGGTGGTATCATTAATACGATTCAGCTTTTTCTCTCTGGTTTTCTTCCTGACAAGTTGCCTCAAGTTACCAACTAATTTCCTTATACCTTGGCTTCCTCTACCTGCCTGGGTGATTCATTTGGTTGGAGCGCCATCTTGTGCACAAAGAGTTACAGGTTTACCTGCCTGGGTGGTTCATTTTGTTGGAGCGCCATCTTGTGCACAGAGAAGTTTCTGATTCCTTTCCAGGTTGGGGCAAGTGTGGGAGGTAACTAATCAAAGTCTACTTCTCTCTCCCCGCCCCTCTCCATTCCTCCCCACCCCTCTCCATTCCTCCCCACTCCCTTTTTTTCTCTACAAATCAATATACATCCTCAGGTGAGAATTTAAATAAATATACGAGGTCTGTTTTGAAAGTATCGAGCCAATGTCAATATAATTAAAAGTTTGCGCGGCTGATACTTTCGGGACAGACCTCGTATGTTAAAAATCTAAATTTCATGATATCACAATTTTGTTTGTACAACATCTTTGAAACAAAAGAGATCCTCTACAAGATCATAGCCAATTCCCTAAATTTCATTCCTCCTCAGGGGTGGCTATGCTTCTTATTACTGGTTGGGCCCTTCCAATTGGTAGAAAGAAATTCAGTGACATAATGACAGGTTATTTGCTGGTCACTTAGGAATAATAGTGACTGGGATCACATGAAATTCCAAACATAGGGGACCTTATTATGGCTGTACCCCTTAAGGGTGGTACCTTGCTCCAGAGAAGCTCTGGGAAAGAGCAGCAGGGGTTTGTGGGTGTTCGTGTTAAGATATTGTCATTTATTGAACTACCCTGTCTTTCTGCTTATCTTTTGTGTTTTATTTCTCCCATTACTTATTGGCTTGCCTGTCCAGTGTATCTTATTTTCCTACCTCATAATTTTAGTTTATTCATAAGGCTCTGCTTACTTAAGGCTTCACCTTTGTCCTAAGTTTTGCTTGCTTGTGGCCTCATCTCTGCATTGTGTTAATTTGCTGTGTGTCCTTTCAGCCTCGGTTCTCTTTGCTAACTATGATTACTGCTGGTAGCCCCATTCTAATTCTGGAAAACATAAATTAACTAGCCTGAACATATCTCAGTTTGGTTAGATATTTATACTACAGCAGCAGCAGTTTGTGCGGCCTCACTTTCATGTTCTGCAACACAATCGTTATACCCAGCCTCTGGTCTTTTACTCTGCTAGCTTGTAATCCATCCATTGGTCACAGGCTTCTCCATCCTTTATTTTAGGGGCTGCCATCTGCAAATGGCGACAGAGTCCAGATGGAATATGTCAATGTAAGAAACATTCAAACCTGCAGAGAATTTTTGTGAGTTTTAACCAAACTGACAAGTGCCAAGAAGCAAAACCTCAATGAACTGAGAAAATGCTACAGAAAATGGTGGTTTAGCATGGTATTTTGTACATTACAACCAAAAGAGGAGGCATAAGGGGGTTCCATGAAATCCATTGGTGACAGGGAGGCAGGAGAAAGCAAAGTGGGGAAACCTCTGGGATTGGATAAAATGATAGACATATACTTCTTACATGATAGTTAACAGTCAAAAATCAACATGATAATAACAATGAGGGGATTTGTGGTCTTCTCATGGTGCCATGCCTATATTTGAAGGGGTCTAGAAAAAGGATATTTGACATTCCAAAAGTATGTTATCATAGATGCAAAAAGACAATAGACAGGCTCAGTTAAGGTAAAGATTAACCTTTGTTAGAAAAAAAAATACTGACCTAGCACATGACTGCCCACTGTGAGCTGCTTTTAGTTAGAAGGTTTGTTTTGTGTTTTCAGAATATGGTAGCCTTTCACCTGCCTCCAGCTACAGACCTGGCTGGAGACCTGGCTTGCAACCTGGTTATGTGCCCTGGCTGGGAATTGAACCAGCAACCCTTGGGTTCGCTGGGCCGGTGCCAATTCACTGAGTCACCAGCCAGGGCCTAGTTAGAAAGAGTGGTTTCTTTAGATTTCTGAGTTTGTAAGGCCACCACGCAGGCCTCCTCAAGTGGTTTAGTATGGCCCCTTTTCTTCCACAGGTAGATTTGTAAGATGGTTCTGATATTTATTTTCCTCCTTTTTATTGAAACGCTGTTTTGGGTTTCTTTTGTTTTTGTTTTTGTTTTTTTTGTGTGTGTGTGTTGGGCTTTTCTTTTTTTCTTTTTAAAGATTTTATTTCATTATTTTTTAGAAAGAGGGAAAGGGAGAGAGGCAGAGAGGGAGAGAGACATCAATGTATGGTTGCCTTTCACCTGCCTCCAGCTAAGGACCTGGCTGGAGACCTGGTTTGCAACCTGGTCATGTGCCCTGGCTGGGGAATCGAACCTGCGACCTTTGGGTTCGCAGGCCGGCGCCTTAACCTGGGCTTTTCTTTTATCTACTTTTGATAGAGACATTGGAAAAGAGATTACTCTTAAAATAAAAACAAGAGTGCCAATGTAAAGGTAAAGAGAAGCTGATGCCTTTTTTTTTTTTTTTTTTTTTTTTTAGATTTTATTCATTAGTTTTAGAGAGAAGAGCAGAGAGGGAGGAAGAAAGGGAGTGAAGCATCATTGTATGGTTGCCTTTCATCTGCCTCCAGCTAACGACCTACCTGGGAATCGAACCAGCAACCTTTGGGTTCACAGGCCAGTGCCAATCCACTGAGAAGCTGATGCCTTTAATATATAGTGGGGAGTATTTGGGATTGTGGTCCACTGGAACATGCCCTTTTCACACAGAGGCGGTGGCTTTTAGTCCTTGGCTCCTGTTGACAGTTGCCCAGTGGAACTACAAACCAATATTGACAGGATTTCCAGCTTTCTATGAGGAGCCTGATTGTCAGGTGTTAGCTTAATATGTTTTTAATGCCACAGGCCCACACAGTAATGTTTAGAAATGCTTTTATAAACTCATAGCTTTTGTTTCTTCATAATTTTGGCATATTTGTAGTGTTACCTTTTTCCAATGTGATATGCAATATAGGTGTTTCATACTCTGCCAAGGTGGTATTTAAAGCTAAGTCACCGTTTTCAATGGAGTTGTACAGATTACAATAGATTAGGAAAAATATATGTTTGTATGTTGTGTATCTTTGGCCCAATCTAATTGTATTTCTTACTGCAGATTAAACACCTTTACAAGGCTCTGAAACATTGCGAGCAAACTGACATCCTTTGGAGTAAACAAACCTTCTGTAGACAGGTCTCCTTTGGCCCATACAGTGTCTCCTAGAAATCTGATGGTTGCTTGGTTGCTAGGATCTGGGGACAGGGGGAAAATGGGAAGTTGTTTAATGGGGATGGACTTTTACAAGATGAAAAAGGTTTGGAGAATGTTTACTGAACAATGTGAATATATATATATATATATATATATATATATATATATATATATATATATAAAACACTACTGAACTATACATTGAAAATGGTTCAGATGGTACCCTGACTGGTGGCTCAGTGGATAGGCACCAGCCTACAAACTCAAAGGACACTGGTTAGATTCCCAGTGAGGGCACATGACCAGGTTGCAAGCCAGGTCTCCAGCCAGGTCCCCAGCTGGAGGCAGGTGAAAGACAACCATACATTAATGTTTCTCTCCCTCTCTGACTCCCTCTCTTCCCCTCTCTCTAAAAATAATAAATTTTAAAAAGGTTTTTAAATAAAACTAAAACAAAATGGTTAAGATGGTAAAAATTAAAACAAGAATACCTCATTAAACAGAAAATTCACACAGTCATTCAGAATTTAACCCTTAGGCATATTAAATATGACATCTTCCAATTTAAAAGGTGTATGATCATCTTTGATGCAATCTTCAATTTCCGTGTATGAAGGGGCAGCAAACTATGAGCCACAGGCCAAATGTGGCTCACTGCTTGTCTCCTTTTTAAGAGCCTATGAGCAAAGAATAGTGTTTACATTGATTTCTTAATGGTTGAAAATAGTCAAAAAGAGAGTAACAGTTCATGACATGTGAAAATGATACAAAGTTCAGATTTGTTTTATTGAAATATAGCCAAACATTCATTTATATATTTTCTCTGGCAGCTTTTATGCTACAGGTGGCAGAATATAGAGTAGTTGTGATGGAGACCAAATGGCCTACAAAGCCTCAAATATTTACTAAATGGCCATTAAGAGAAAAACTCTTTTAAGTTGCCCTATTGCAGTAGTTGCCAGATTCCCCACAATATCAAATTTGATGGCTTTACATGCCCAATTAGCAGCTTTGTCATGGACTACTAGTGACTATTATCATTCTATTCCAATACGTGGGGTGATTCTTACTTCCTATTCCCTGCTGTGACACCCTAACCAATTCCAGTGAGCTTCAGTTGTGGCTAGAATCCTGTTAGCAATTTCTGGTATTGTAAGCTCTTCTATTTTCAAGAAACAGACTTCTGTTGGGCAAGCCAGGGATGTGGACCTCCCAAGGCTGTGTATGATCAGTTTTTAAGGTAGACTAAGATCTCATAGAGTCCAAATAAAGAATTCTGTATTTGAATAAAGACAATTTAGAAAATACCCCTGAATGGTGTAGCTCAGTTGGTAGGGTGCCAGTCCACAAAGCAAAAGGTCTCTGGTTTCATCCCTGGTCAGGACACATGCCTGGATTGTGGGTTCAGACCATGGTGGGGGTGCATATAGGAGGCAACAGATTGATGTTTCTCTCTCACATCTATGTTTCTCTCCTTCCCTCCCCCTCTGTCTAAAAATAAATGTGTAGAAATCTTTTAAAAGATAAATTTTTAAAATAATGAAAGTAAAATTCTGTCTCCTTTGAGGATTGGAAATGGTTCCAAGACAGATCTGGAAATATTTGCAACTGGGGTTTGTGTCATTTATCCAGTATACCACCTTTAATATCATTTTTTAATGAAAAGAATATATATGATTATTTGATTAGTCAAACATTATCATCTCTCCTACTTACCATTTTCTGTCTGAAACCTCTTAGAAAATTTTCAGTATTCAATACAGTATTAACTGTAGACACTGTGCTGTACACATGTCTAATTCCTTCATCTCTGCTTTTCTTTTACCTTCTTCATTATTTACTCGTTTTAGTTTACCTCCTAGCTTTGTTTGTGTTCTGCTTCCTCATAAATTTTCAACTACTCATCACTAAACCGTTCTTATTGCTCCAGTGTCCTTGGATATATCTCCTAACTCTGTCCTTTAAGATTCAACTCTTTTGGGCCTCACTCTTTTTGCATTTCAGAAACTTCTTCCTTATTGCAAGAATTTCAGTAGCTTATCTCACCTCTACATGGGTAGTCACTTTTTGAGTCATTCAGTGACATTACACTTGGGTGTAGTGTGTTCCAGATCTGCTACATTATCTTTTGAATGACAGGACAAGTCACATTTTGGAATCCATTGCTTTCTAGGACTGACTGTTTACTAGAACTATGGATGGGGCAATTTGCCTTAGATGGGGCTGTAAGTGTGGCTATCATTTGATTTGGGTGTATTTGTATTGAATGCATTTCTACATCTTGACCACTAAGCAGATATGCCCCTCATCTCATATATTTATTTCTAAATATGTATCTATCTATACTTTTTCCAGCTCTTATTTAAGCAGAAATGTTGAAAAGTAAGTCACAGACAGATGGTATAATCTGAACTTATGTCAGGAGACCACTTTAGAAATTTACCTGCCAATTTTAGAACACCCACCCAACTCTGCTCTTCCTTGGCCACTTTTTTTCTGTATTTGTTATTGTACCAAAACTTACCGTCATTGGATGTGTGGTCCTGTGATAATAACTTAGCCACAGTTCCTATAGGCTCTTAAAATTCCAACCTGGGTTGTAAAGGGGAAAACTGGTTCACCACCCCACCACCAAATAATAACCAGATCTAAATACTTCACAGTCCTACCAAAGGTTTGTCTAGGTTACCCAGCTCTCTACAATTTATTAAGTTGCATAGATTTTCTCATTTTGAGAGGTAAGACACAGGCTTAGCTTAAGAATTAAGTTTTTATCATGTAGATACATATAGTAACTGTAGAGGAGGAACAAACTTTCCTCTACCCTCTTAGTTCTAAAAACCAAATAGACATGAGGCATATTATTAACAGAAAAGAACCAAATGTAAGGTATACATATGTATGGGAGCCCGGCACACAGGAGAGGCTCAGTGATATAAAGAGGGATGGAGATATAAGACATCTCAAGCTAGGGATGAGATTATCCATCTTGGGGATCTTCAAAGGACCATTGCAGGATGCTAAGGAGACTAGATATTTAGTAAGTCTAAGTTTTGCCTGCCATATAGACAAGTCAAAAAGTGATTGTGGCTGATGATATCTTATTATGGGCAAGGCCCCTAATTCAAGTTCTAGGTAGTTAAAGGGAGGGACAGAAGTTTCTCTTGAGCTTGAAAATTGTCGTCAGCTGAAAATCTGTATACCACAGAGGCACTTCGTGGGAAGTCTGTTCTAGACCCCTCATAGGATGTACCCGCAGTAAGGAAAATCAGAATTTCATAAGAATCTTAACAGTATGGCATGGAATTGCAGCTTTGGCAGCCCTATGAACTTAAACAAGTGCAGTTTGTGGACCTTCTCTGCTGTTTCATTGACTTGATTCACCTCTTCTTCCTATGCACCTGCTTTATCATTTAGGCTTTTCTCACTCATCTTCTTCCTAACGCTTTCTTATGTCTGGTTTTGCTATTAACGTATCTTCGGTGAGGCTTTTAGCTTCTGCTGTTACTGCTAATGCCTTAGTTCTCATTGTTTCTATTCAAATTCCAAAGGCTGAGATTCTAATTGTCCTGGTTTATCTTTATTTGTGCCCCCACTTTTTCATGTTTAGACATGTCATAGGCTGCTGGCAATGTATGGCTTGGTCCCATCAACTGCGCTCAGTGGAGAGGAAACCAGGGCTCCTTGGTGCATAATCCAACAATTAGTGTTGAAGGAAACAGGTTTTTATCTACAGGATTCCAACCTTGGGGGGCTGGGAGCACTCCTGCTTGGAACCCTGTTCTCCCATGAGACCCAGCACTTCCTTCACTCCCCAGCAGCCTATAAGCCAAAAACACCAGAAGTTCCCCACATCTTTATGTGTTCTCAAGCCAGCTGTGCAATAAACTCTCCATTCCCTCTGCAAGGTGCACTCTTAGGTCTCAATGTCGCCATCCTCTTGCAACAGCTCCACTTCAGAATCCAGGGTACATTGTCCTCAGCCTCCATGTAAGAGTCCGAGAATACGTGCGCCATGTTATACTGGCTCATGGTGGAATCCCAGGGAGGTGCACCCCCAACAAAGTGCCAGCTAGAGCAGGCACCATCTGAGCAGCAGCATGCCGTTTTCTTCCTCTTGGCTGCTGTGACCCTACTATACCTGGCTGCATGGCGGACACATGACTGCAAACGCACAGCTGCTCTCTCTCTCAGACCCTGTGGCCCAATCCCTCACAATTGCCCTCATGGCTGCTACCTCTCCCATGACAGACCAGCTATTTCTTCCTAGCTCAGGCTGCATGGCTGTATCCTCCTCAGAGGAGCAAGCACAGCTCCTCCCTTACTGCAGGCAGCGTGGCTGAGTCTCCTCTTTCAAAACGCCCTTATTTTAAATCCATATCGGAGCTTCCTATGTGACCTCATGTGCGGATCCTCCCACAATGTGCGCCATTTGTCGATTTCTCCATCTTTAGTCAGGGCAAGAGTGATTCAGTGACACAGGTGCCTTGCTTCCCCTGGTATGTCACAAGTCAGGACACGCCCTGACAGTCACTGGTTCTTTTACCCTGGGATGGTGGCCCACTCCCCCTTCAGGAAAGACTAGGCTAACACCTTGCCATTGTTATGATAAGTATCTTAAACTGTATCACCTGCTTCCCCCCTTACTCTGATATGGGCTGAGGAATATCTCCTATTTCAGGATCCCCTGGCTTTGCACCCCATTTCAATATTGGCTAATGTAAGACAAAACCTGACCATTAAGAGCTGTGCTACAGCCCTGGCTGGTAGCACAGTGGATAAGGTGCCGCCCTGCAAACCTAAAGGTCACGGGTTCGATTCCCCAGCCAAGGCACATAACCAGGTTGCAAACCAGGTCTCCAGCCAGGTCTGTGGCTGGAGGCAGGTGAAGGGCAGCCATGCATTGATGTTTCTCTCCCTCTCTGCCTCTCTCCCTTCCCCTCTCTCTGGAAATAATAAATAAATTATTTTAAAAATAAAAATTAAATTAAAAAAAAACAAAATCAAACAAAATGTTTCATCCTGCTATATGGAGTGTATTGTGTATGATTTTCATTCCATAGTCACATCCTAACAACTCCAAATGTTTCATATTTCTGCTGAGGATCTATATTATGCAAGTGCATATCGGATACAAATTTCTGTATTAAGTTGTCTTTTTTTGGTCTGAAGAAATGAGTCACTTATCCTGCCTCATTAATAGTGGTTTATTATTTCAATGGACATAGAACAAGGAGGAAGATGAGGATTTCATGGGAATCTAAATACAGGAGCAATATTGAGTATGGGAACTGGATTCAAGCAGCTCTGGGCACCTTAATAGCAGGTATTTTTTTTGATCAATACTCATATGCTACCCCATTAACATCACTCAGCCACTCTGTCTTTGCTTCCCTCCTAACTCAGTGGTTCTCTATTCCAGCTGTGCATTATAATCAACTTGGGAACTTCAAAAATAAATCAGAGCAGCATATTGAGATTTAATTGGTCTGGAGTGGCTCTGGGCATTGATATTTTTTAAGTGCCTTTTCACTGTTTATGCTTTTGTTATTAATTGGCTTCCCCAACCTTTATTTCTCTACTTTCTAGCTTCTGCTTACTTGTACTCACGGACTGTAGTACTTCATAAATTTGCCTTCTCTTGGTCTTCATGAACTCCTCTAGAGAAGAGACTGTAGGCATGACAGCATAATTGAAGTGTTTGTTGCAACAGTTGGAAGACATTTTCCATAAAAGTCCAGATAGTACATACTAAAACCTTGTGGGCCACACAGTCATTATTAAAATTATTGTTGCAATTATCCATTCAGAGAACACAACCATAGATATTGAGGCCTAATTCCTCCTTGTTTATGGTAAAATTTCTTATTCTTTCTCAGTATTTGCTTAGCTACTATTCTCCAATTTATCATTAGCTTGACTTTAAGAATTACTTTATAAAAATTCTGCTTTGTGTTAAAAATTTCACTTGGAGATATTGTAACAGCATTTCATTTGTAAATTAATTTGGTCAGAATTAACATGTTTACAACATCTATTCTTCCCTTCTAGACATTTATTCAAGTCTTATATCCCAATAATCATAATTTTCATTATGTGATCCCCAATATTTCTTATGCTATTCTTTGTTTTATATTGTATGTATTGCCAATTAATTAAGACTTATTTTAATAACTAGTTTTACTTCTAGTTCATTTTAAAATAAGAGTGCTATTCTTTCCTGCTTATAAAGAGGTATTTATTAAAAGCAATACAGGTATCATAAGGACATAAAAAATAAAGTTAAGATAAATTATAATCCCATCATTCAACTAAAACCACTACTAAATTTTTGATATATACACTTCTTGAATGTCAGGCTGTCTTTGTCATTAGTGAGAATTCATTTTATCTAATTATGCCACCCATTCAGATTCTGTGCTGATTAAGCAATTCTATGGTTATAATTTGGCTACAGAAAAAGCAAATATACTTTGCTTGTGGAAACAAGTATGCCCTTGTAACTTATCTTTGCACAGTTCACTCATCATTTCCTTACCAACTGTAATTTTTACTCACAGAACCTGCTATGAGTTCTCTTGGGGCCCTGAAACATGGTTTGTTTTCATGAAAAAGAGCCCAACAAAAGACTGTTAGTGTGGACATGTTCCTGGCAGCAGATGTGAGTGGAAGTATGCATTTGGAAGCGTTTAGAGAAGAGTATGTGATGATAAAAATCAGTGGTTATAGTTTGTTATTAGAAAATAGCCCTGGCTGGTGGCTCAGTGGATAGGTGCCGGTCTGTGAACCCAAAGGTTGCTGGTTCAATTCTCAGTCAGGGCACATAACCAGATTGCATGCCAGGTCTCCAGCCATGTCCGTAGCTGGAGGCAGGTGAAAGGCAACCATACATTGATGTTTCTCTCCCTTTCTTCCTCCTTGCCCTTCTCTCTGTGAAAATAATGAATACAATCTTGAAAAGAAAAGAAAAGACCTCATTTTCTAATTGTACCTACAGAATCACTTTAATTACCTTAGAGGTAGCAGCATATTTTGCTTTGCCTTGGATTTGAGATACGTTGCTGGAAGTTAGCTCCAATGGGCCAACAAAAGATTTTTACACTCCTTGAAGTTGTCCCAAGTAGAGAGAATTGCATGAAGTATTTGTAATTGAAAAATATGAGTACTTGCTTTTATTAGCCTGGAACTCAATAGTAACACCATTAAAAAGTGAAATATAAGATATATTAACTGGGCCTTGGCTGGTAGCACAGTGGATAAGGTGCCAGCCTGCGAACCCAAAGGTCGCTGGTTCGATTCCCCATCCAGGGCACATAACCAGGTTGTAAGCCAGGCCTCCAACCATATCCCTAGCTGAAGGCAGGTGAATGACAACCATACATTGATGTTTCTCTCCCTCTCTCCCTTCCATTCTCTCTACAAAATATTTTTTTAAATCTTTTATAAAAGATATACTAACTGGGAATAACAATATCTGAAAAGAACTTCTGCATCACTAAAGAAGAAAAATGTCTCACTAGGAACAAGTTTAGGAAACAAATGTACTTATTATTTTCTCTCTTTCTTCTTCCTCCCTCCCTTCTCTCTCCCTCCTCTCTCTCTCTCTCTCTCTCTCTCTCTCTCTCTCTCTCTCTGCCTCTCCCCCTTCCCATCTCTCTAAGGATAATGAAGAAAATCTTTTTTAAAAAATGTGATAATTATAACCAAAACATCTAATAGTTATATTATATTATATATTTAATTGTGGTTGTAAAAATGATATTTGCAATTAGGAAGAAAATAAATGTTGCCTATATAATTTTGTATCTTAAAAATCAGATGATGCATTGGGGGTCACTAGATCACAAGTATCAGCATATACTACATTTCTTACAGCAACAAAGTGAGAATACATAGTCTTTCTAATGTTACCATTACGGAAAAAAAGAAATCTGGAGGAATCCCTATGCATGCTTCCTTTCTTTTTTAAGATTTTATTTATTATTTTTAGAGAGGGGAAGAGAGAGAGGCAGAAAGGGAGAGAGACATCAATGTATGGTGGCCTTTCACCTGCCTCCAGCCACAGACCTGACTGGAGACCTGGTTTGCAACCTGGTTATGTGCCCTGGCTAGGAATCGAACCAGCAACCTTTGGGTTCACAGGCGGGCGCCTTATCCACTGTGCCACCAGCCAGGGCTTATGCAGGCTTTCTTATAACCTCCCTCTCCCATAAGCAGTCACACACAGCACAATAAAAATGCAGCAACATGCCTTCAGTGTCTCCCCCTGGGAAGCCTGTTTAGAGGCTCAGCAGCCAGGGCTAATTGCGGGATGGTCCCATAGGCACATAGCAACATTCTAGACTTCCAGAAGGAAAGTATGTGTTCAGCAAGATTCACTTTATTTATACTAGCAGTCTAGGCACAGTGAGCCAGCCTTATAAGTTAGGAAAACTTTTCTTTCTTTTATTTTCTTTTCTTTTTTTAAAATTTCAATGTATGGTTGCCTTTCACCTGCCTCCAGCTACGGACCTGGCTGGAGACCTGGCTTGCAACCTGGTTATGTGTCCTGGCTGGGAATTGAACCAGCAACCTTTGGGTTCTCAGGCCAGCACCTTAACCACTGTGCTACCAGCCAGGGCAAAAGTTTTCTTTTTTAAAAAAGATTTTATTTCTTTAATTTTTAGAGAGGGGAAAGGAGAAAGAGAGGGAGAGAAACATCACTGTGAGAGAGAAACACTGATAGCTTGCTCCTTGCCTCGCCTATAGGCCCTGACCAAGGATCCTGAGAATGGGGCCCACAAGCCACACATGGGTCCTGACCAACGACCTTTAGCTTTGTGGTTGGACACCCAACCAAGTGAGCCACAGTAGCCAAGGCAGAAACTTTCCTTTCAGTGTAGCAAACTGTTTACCATGAAAGTTTACAGATGCCAACCACAGGCCAAACTTCAAGTAAGGCTTTCTAAATGTAGTCGTCTCAGGCCTACTATGTTAACTCTATTCTGTGTACACTAGTTGAATGTATAACAGTAGATTATAATTGGAGCATTGTATTAAACAAATGAATTAACGTAGGCATTTTGGAATAATGAAAAGAAAACTGTATTAACATGAGTTGAGAAGCTGACGGAAGGCGGTAATTAAATAGTGAATTGTCTGGATGTAAAAGGGAAAAAAAAGTACACATTTGTGGTTACAGAATAGACAGGGAGGTGTTAAGAAGAACAGAGGAAATAGAGAAGCCAAAGAACTTATATGCATGACTCATGGACATGAACTAAGGCAGGCATTGCTGGAGGGAATGGGGTACTGGGTGGAGGGAGGCAAAGGGGAGAAAATTGAGACAACTGTAATAGCAAAATAAATAAAATATATTTTAAAAAATTAGAGCATTGTATAACTTAGTCAGACCCAGGTTTTAAGGGAAGAAGCAAGCCACTGATTAGAGTGAATTTAAATACATGATTTCTGTTACGTTTGGGGTGTGTAAAATAAATTGGGTGTCATTCCTTCCCCAGATATTAATTTGGAAATTGACATTCAAGGAATCATTTTTAAGAAAGAAGTTCAGCACTAGCTGGGTAGTCAGTTGGTTGGACCATTGTCCTGTACAGCAAAAAAAAAAAAAAAAAAAAAAGTTTAGGGGTTTGATTTTCGATCAGGGGACATACGTAGGTTTTGGGTTCAATATACCTGGTCTGGGTGCATATGTGAAGTAACCAATTAATGTTTCTCTCACATCAATGTTTCTCTCTCTGTCAAAAAAAAAAAAAATATATATATATATAGATACATATATCCTCAATTGAGGATTAAAAAGAAAAAGAAGTCCAGCCCTGGCTGGTGGCAGAGTAGGTAAAGTGCTGGCCTGGGAACCCAAAGGTCACTGGTTCGATTCTCCGGTCAGAGCACATAACTAGATTGCAAGCCAGGTCTATAGCTGGAGGCAGGTGAAAGGCAATCACACATTGATGTTTCTCTCCCTCTCTGCCTCTCTCCTTTCCCTTCTCTAAAAATAATAAATAAAATCTTAAAAACAAAAAAAGAAAGAAAAAGAAGTCCAAGTGAATATTAAATTTTTATTCTACAGTGTCACAAAAATTTAATTAGAAGACAGTAAGCTAATTTAAAGTAACAGGCCTTTGCCCTGATTGCTGTGGCTCAGTGGAATGAGCACCAGCCTGTGAACCAAAGGGTAGCCGGTTCGATTCCCAGTCAGGGCATGTGAGTTGCAGGCCAGATCCCCAGTCAGGGGTGTGCAAAAGAGGTAACCACACATTGATGTTTTTCTCCCTCTCTTTCTCCCTCCCTTTCCTTCACTCTAAAAAGAAAATATTTTAAAAATATACACACCTTTCTATTGGACAATATTTAAAAACTGATTGTGCTATCTGACATAATTTGGTCCAGGTAATAGTTTTCTCCCTAAGCAGAAATTGAAGGAAATGCTATAACATCCTTGGCGCATTTTTCTGATAAAGTTAAAAATGTTGAAGTAAAAAAAAAACAAAACAAAAAAAACCTAAAACCAAACCCCTCCCCCTGCAAAAAAAAACCCAGAAAATTAAAAAGAAAAAACAAAAACAACAAAAAAAGTTGAAGTCTATAGACCAAAATATTCACATTGGTTGTCTTTTGATACAGGTTTACATCAGTCGATTTTCAAATTAATATTTCTTTTGGGGTGCTTTGGTTTCCTTAATTCTTTCTTAATTAAAATATACTATGTTGGAAAAAAGTTAAGAATGTAGTTAGTTGGTAGGTTCACAACACCACTTGGCTCTCCTGGAATTCAATTTAATTGTGATACTAACTACCCTGAGTTAATACCAGTTTACACAAAGGACAAAGTCTTCTGGAAGACTGCCTTCCTTTAAGGAAATTTTAGGGTCACTGGTGCTTCTTACCAACAGGCTAAATTCAGGGGTTCCCATTTTCATCTCAGATTTGTTCATTTGCTACAACATTTTTGAGAACGTCCTGCAAATTTAGTTTTCTTATAAAGGCTACAACTCAGGAGAAGCCTACTCAGAGATGCATATAGCAATGCCTCGATGTGACCAGGGACTCAAATGTTGAAATATTTTAGTTTCAGGTAACAGCTAATAAGTTTAGTAATCAACGTGTGTAAAAAGCTGTTGTTTCAGGAACTGAAAGAATGACCCACCTGGGCTCCACCTTTGCCCAGGAGGACTGCAAACAATAAAGATGGTATCTGAGCCATTTTTCTCCATGATGAGATCACCACCACCCAGGACACAGATGGAAGAATGCTGCAACTTTTATCTGATTAACTTTTCCCCTGAATTCCAAACCCCTTACCAACACTTTTCTTCTCCTTTTTTGGTCCTTTAATAATGGAATGTCAGATAGTCTATGACAGTGCAAATCTGCCATCTCAGATCACTGGTCATCTGAATAAAGCATCTATAAAAATTCAATCCCAAGGGTGGGTGGGGAGGGGGACAGAGGGGAGCAAAAAAGGGATGCATGTAATACAACAACAATAAAATTTAAAGAAAAAAGAAAAAAAAAAGAAAAAGAAAATTCAATCCCTGTCTCTGTTTATTGGTTCTGGTAGATGATAGGCAGCACTAACACTGGTTTTTCCAGTTTTAATTTTAATATTCTTTCTCTCTCCCCACCCCCATACTAAATCTGACCAGTCAGAGGGCTGCCTGGTGGCCTTACAAACTCATATAGGCTTACAGTAACCACATAGGATGGTTCCAAATTAAAACTTATTAACTAAAGGCAGTTCAGGGCAGGTAATCAGGTCCTAGGCTGGTATTTTTTCCTAACAAAGGTCAATTTTACCTTACCTCATCTTGTCTGATAACAAACCTTTGGAATGTCAAACTTCCTTTTTTGGGATCTCCAGAAGTATATAGACTCAGCACCAGGGGGGCGACCACAAATCCCCTCAGTTACTTGTTATCAAATTAATTGCTGTTAACTATCCTATACCAAGCTGTATAAAAGTTTGTGTCTATCATTTTACCTTTTATCCAATCCCAGAGGTTCCCCCACCCTTTGCTTTCTTCCACCTCCTTAATCTATCCCCAACTGTAAGGTATAATACACGGTGCTAAACTGCCATTCTCCACAGGATTCCTAATTTGTTGATGTTTTGCTCAAACTACACATTTACTCAAATAAATTCACTAAAATTGTCTATGTGTTCAAATGTTTTTACGCTGAATACACACACACACACACACACACACCTACATATATTTTCATTTTCAAACCCACATTTCCTATTTTTTCAAAGCAAGAAGAAGAATGGCATTGAAATGTTCTTTTGGGTCAGAAGAAGGCTTAGACATGTTTTTGAAAATTCAACTAACTGATTAACAACTATCAAAATGCTATCCTTCACAGATGGAGGACTCCAATGTGGAAACTTGTAGTTTCCGGGAACAGCTAATAAGCTTAGGAATCAATGTCCGGAAAAACCTCTTGTTTCAGGAACTGGAGGAATGACCCACCCTGGCTCCAGGTGACCATGAGCAGTTCCACCTTTGTGCCCCAGGAGGACTGCAAACCATCAAGATGCTATCTGAGCCATTTTACTGCAAGGTGGGACCACATCTGCTCAGGACAAAGACATTCCCTAAACACGGAGACCACCTCCACCCCGGACAAGGAAGATTATTGCAGTTTTTATCTCATTAACTGTTTCCCTGAATTCCAAACCTCTTACCTACACCTTTCCTCTTCGAACAAAAGGGCCTTTTTTTTTCTTTTAATTTTATTGTTGTTGTATTACAAAAAAAGGGCCAATTTTTAATGAGATGTAAGGCAATACATAAGGTAAAAACCCACCTCTTCTCAGATAAACAATCAACTAAATAAAGCACCCATAAAGATTCAATCCCTGTCCCTGCTTCTTGGGTCTGGTAGGTGATAGGCAGTACAAACACCGGCTTTTCCAGGTTCATATTTTGGCAACTGTGCCAGGACATATTTCAGGACTCCCCAGCTACTCTGGGTACTTGGTGTGGAGTCCCATTGGCTGCCTGGACCTGGAGCCCCGGGATACAGACTTGGAGATGCCCTAGCAGCTGCCAAGTGGTTTCACTTGGGGAGTCTCCTTCTCTGAGTCTCGGCACTTCCTGTCATCTTCATAGATGATTGGTTTCCACTGCATCACTGCGCTTTCCAGTTCAGGCTACAATTCTGGGTCACAACTAAGATTATTAGGTAAAAAGAAATCTTCTGAATTTTGGTGCCACAAGGTGGCGTCTGGTATACACAAATCTGCCTGGCAGAAGGGTGGGAAGAAAAGACTCTGTTCTGGGAAACAGCCTTTTGGGGCAGATGCTGAGTGATTGGTCAACCAATACTTATAAACCTGTGACTAAACAGGAAAAATTTTTATAGCAATACTGCTTCCCTTATTCATTGCATAATCTAGACTCAGGAGGGCGCTGGCTACTGACTGGGTCTTTAAATTACTGTATAATCCAAAGAAAAAAAGAAAAAAAAAGAAAAAGAAAAAAAAAATAAATTACTGTATAATCCTGTATAAATACTGTATAAATTACTGTAACTAGAGCCTGATGGTAATTATTGGGCACATACACAGTTGTGGAGATCAGGTCTGTTAAAATGGAAAACAAAAAAAACATTCTGAAAAGACCAGCAAGCATCCCTTTAGAGAGGAAGAGGGGTGCACCCAGGCTTCTGAGTCCCTCAATGTACTCGTGGCTCCTGCAACGGCCTTGGAGCTCTGAAACCTGCTAAAGGCCTCCCAGTTCTACCCTCAGGAAAGGGAGGGCATGGCCCTAGGAGTCCTCCCCAAAAATGTCTAGTAACATTTCACAACTCACTGCTAATTAGTTAAGGAAACTAGATCACCCTGTCTAGGGATGCCCAGCCTGCTGTCAGAGCTGTGGAGCCACTTGCAAGCTCTAACAGGAAGCTGAAAATCTTCCTTGGGGCAGCCTGTCACCATTTCTGCACCCCACCAAGCTTTGGGCCTGCTGGAGGCAAAGGGACATTTGGAGCTCACTGCTAGAAGGATGGGCAGGTGTAAAGCATTTCCCAACAAGCACAAGGTCTCCCTGAAAAAGACAGGCAGTAAAAACCTGCCTCTCTTCTCCCAGAGGCAGGCTTGGCTGTGCTAATATGAGACCGTACTGAGATAATGGATGAAATCTAGTCTAGCAAAATTGGTCTCCAGGACCATCCCCTAGAAGAGACAGACTGGACTCTATGCAGAGGGAAGCAGTTACATGGATGAAGGAAACAAAAGACTGGGTAGGCAGCTGTGTCTCTTGAAGGACTAGCAGAGGCCAAGGCCTTGCTGTCAGGAACCTCGACTCAGAAAGCTGAACTCACTGCATTAACAAGGACCCTGGAAGAAACCTGAAAGAAAGCGGATGTGTGTACTCATGTAAACGTTTCTAACTTCGCAATCACAAGGTTCCATCTGAAAGGAAAAAGAACCATTAACCCCCAATAAAAAGGGGATTAAGCATGCAGCAGAAAAGTTTAAGTTATTAAGAACTGTTCAGGAAGCTTTAGGGGTGGCAGTCATGCTCTGCTCCAGGCATCAGAAAGAGGACACAGCAGGGACTAGGGGAAATAATCTGGCTGATTCTGCAGCAAGAGGCTGCTATAGGAACATTATAATGCCTTGGGTACCTGTTCTAGGCTGTGACCATATGATCCTATGTGAAGACTCAGAGAAAGCTGAGAGCTGGGCTTTTGATAAAGAAGAAGTTGATAGTGGGTGAAGAAGGAGTAAGAAAGGAGTCACAGGGCTTCCTGAACATTTACTAGAGTCAGTCATGAAGCATTTGCATGAGGCTACTAACTACGTAAGGGACTCATTAACCATATATATTAAACTGTGCCTCACTGGTCCTGGAGTTTCTAAAGCCATGTGAAAAGGAACTCCTTAGATGTGCTGAGTGCCAGAAGAACAACCCCAAAAGAGATCTACATCAAAACAAAGAAGGGCCGCAATACCAAGGACCGTGTCCACTTGAGGACCTGCACATTGACCCTACCGAATGCGAAGGGTGCAGGGGTACAAATGTTTGGTAGCCTTTGTAGTCACCTTTTCGAGACGGTTGGAAGTCAATCCTACTAGAATTGAGAAATCCTTGCAGAGAGTGAAAGCCTTGCTGAAGGAAATCATCCCTGGCCTTGGGCTCCCTGGCAACATCCAGACTGGTAATGGGCCTGCCTTTGTTTCAGAAATTACACAGAAAGTTAATACATTTTAGGAATCAAGTAGAGACTCCACACAGCACAGAGACCTGAGACTCCCCTGAAGGTAGGGAAGGTGAATCACACCTTGAAGAACAATATAGCTGAGCTTTGCCAAGAACCCCATTCCCATTGGGATGAAGCTTTCCCTATTGCCTGAGATGAGGGTGGCCTCTCAAAGTGGGACTCAGTGGAGTCCTCAGGAAATTGTGTGGGCGGCCATTTCAGCCTATGACTGGGGTGGGAGACGTCTATGTAGATCAAGAAGTGAAGGTGAAGGTAATGAAAATATACAATACTTAAGTCAGACCTTAGCTGTAATTAATTACCTTGCTTGTGTTACAGGCCTCTCCCCAACACGCTCCCTACATTCCTTTGAGCCTGGAGATGAGGTGCTACTCAACACCTGGAAGGCAGGATTTCCAGAAAGCCGTCTAGATGAAAAGTGGACTGGACCCTGGGATGTACTCACCTCCCCCACCGGAATGGAGGTGGCAGAAATGAAACCTTGGATTCATCACAGGAAAATGAAGAAAGCACTGGAAGAACAATGGACCACCAAGCCTCAACATGAAGGCCTAAGAGCTATCTTTTGAAAACAATGACTTATCTTCTTTTCATTACTTTTTGTTTTACCCCATGTTATGGTGAGCTTGTTCCTTTCAAATGAGATGACAATATTTGGGAGTACTTAGCTAACATGTTCCAAACATATCTGAATTTTTTCTCATAGGAAGACCTTAACATTAACAAACTTTCACTAAATCTCTTAAAGGTGGTTACAATCCTCTGGGAAGCCTTCAAAATTATCCTTTACTTAAGTAGATCAGTAAGAAAATAACCTACTCTGAGCATTATAATTGGGAATCTGTGGTAACTCTCAAAGACAGGGAAATGTTTTCCTTAAAAGTCACTAAAATAAAACAACAACAACAACAAGTCATTAATGTAGCACCAGCTGGAGAGTGTGCACCTTTTCTCAAATGTTCTCAAAATGATTGTGTGCTTTGTCATAGTGTATTACTGCATACTATGTACCCCTTTATGTGGATCTGCAATTTAATGTATTTCTAATGCTATGATAAATGCTCACGTTTAAAGTGAGCACTTTCCATATGAAACTGATCTCACAGAAATAAGACTTTAAACTAACACTGGGGGGATAATGAGGGATGCAAATGTTGGAAAATTACAGTTCCCCAGAACAGCTAAGAAGCTTAGTATTCAAAGTATGTAAAAGCTCTTGTTTCAGGAACTGAAGGGATGACCCACCCTGGCTCCAGGAGACCATAAGCAGTTCCACCTTTGTGCAGGAGGACTGCAAGCCTTCAAGATGGTATCTGAACCAATATTTTCCATTATGAGATCACCACTGCCCAAGACACAGATGGAAGAATGCTGCAGCTTTTATGTGATTAACTTTCCCCCAGAATTCCAAACTCCTGACCTACACTTTTCTTCTCCTTACAATAAGGGTCCATTTAAAATTAATTAGCTTTAGCTCATCATGTCATATACTGACAACCATGAAAAGTATAAGTTACTGACTTCATGGGGTGAGATATTGTGTGATAGATACCTGTTCTCAGTTTGGAAATTTTGCTCTGAAGACGGTCAAGGACAGAGTGTGAAGTCACCTACAGGCCTAGGTAAGGACATTTACTGTACAGAGCATGAAAATAACAGTAGTTGTTTTGCAAGTAATACTTTATCAATCAAATGAATCATAGGGCTCAAAAGGTGGCCTGTCAAGGAAAAAATATGGTGGGGCGATCCATTTACAGTAGAATGTAAGACAGTCTATGAGGGTATAAATTTGCCATCTTCTTAGATCGCCAACCATCTAAATAAAGTGCCCATATAAAAATACAACCCATTTCTCTGCTTCTTGGGTCTGGTAGGTGATAGGCTGTACAAACATCGGCTTTCCCAGCTTTATATTTTGGCAACTGTGCCAGGAAGTATTTCAGGACGCTACAGCTACTCTGGGTAGTTGCTGGGGAGTCCCATTGGCTGCCTGGACTGGGAGCCCCGGGATACAGAGTTGGAGATGCCCTAGCAGCTGCCAAGTGGTTTCACTTGGGGAGTCTCCTTCTCTGAGTATCTGCTCTTCCGGGCATCTTCATAGTTGAATGGTTTCCACTGCATCACTGCCCTTCCAGTTCAGGCTACAATTCCGGGTCACAACTAAGATTATTAGGTAAAAAGAAATCTTCTGAATTTAGGTGCCACAAGGTGGCGTCTGGTATACACAACTCAGCTTGGCAGAATGGTGGGAAAAAAAGCCTCAGTTCTGGGAAACAGCCCTTTGGGGCAGACGCTGAGTGACTGTTCAACCAATACTTATAAACCTGTGACTAAAAAGGAAAACTTTTGATTGCAATACTATTTGCCTTGTTCATTGCATAATCTAGACTCAGGAAGGTGCTGGCCACTGACTGGGTCTTTAAATTACTGTATGATCCTGTAACTAGAGTTGTTTTGTCAAATATCGGGGAAGCTGGCCTACATGCTTTACCTAGAAACTTGCCTTACATACATAATCAGGATGCAGGATTAAAAGGAACTAGATTAATGGTCCCAAGAAAAGAAATTTTGCCTATGACAGCAGAATGGGGCTATCATAGGGAGATCTAGCAATCATGGCTGCTGCCAGCATGGTCAGGGCTCCCACAGCCCCTCCAGCCCTGGGAGACCATTCTCCTCACTCCACTAAGGGACCTGGGGAAAGTGACCCTAAACTGCTCTCCCCTCTCGAACCCATCAGGGGACCAATGTCGGTGGTAGAAAGGTCCCTACCAGGACAGCACAATAACCTTTGTGAAAATTTCCAATGGTAACCAAGCCAGAGGGCAGCCTGATGCTAATTTTGGACACATACACAGTGGTAAAGATCAGGTCTGTTAAACTGGGGGACAAAAACCTCTGAAAAGACCAGCAAGCATCCCTTTAGAGAGGATGACGGGTGCACCCAGGCTTCTGAGTCCCTCAATGCACTCCTGGCTCCTACAATGGCCTTGGAGCTCTGAAACCTGCTAAAGGCCTCTCAGTTCTACCCTCATGAAAGGGAGGGCATGGCCCTAGGAGTCCTCCCCCAACTGCCTAGTGACATTTCACAACTCACTGCTTATTAGTTAAGGAAACTAGATCACCCTGTCTAGGGATGCCCAGCCTGCTGTCAGAGCTGTGGAGCCACTTGCAAGCTCTAACAGGAAGCTGAAAATCTTCCTTGGGGCAGCCTGTCACCATTTCTGCACCCCAACAAAGGTTGAGCCTGCTGGACCAAAGGGACATTTGGAGCTCACTGCTAGAAGGAGGGGCAGGTGTAAAGTATTTCCCAACAAGCATAAGGTCTCCCTGAAAAAGACAGGCAGTTAAAACCTGCCTCTCTTCTCCCACAGGCAGGCTTGGCTGTGCTAATATGAGACTGTACTGAGATAATGGACGAAATCTAGTATGGCAGAATTGGTCTCCAGGACCATCCCCTAGAAGAGGCAGACTGGACTCTATGCAGAGGGAAGCAGTTACATGGATGAAGGAAACAAAAGGCTGGGTAGGCAGCTGTGTCTCTTGAAGGACTAGCAGAGGCCAAGGCCTTGCTGTCAGGAACCTCGACTCAGAAAGCTGAACCCATTGCATGGACAAGAGCCCTGCACCTCTCCCTGAAAGAAAGTGGATGTGTGTACTCACTCAGGTAAACGTTCCTAACTTTGCAATCACAAGGTTCCATCTGAAAGGAAAAAGAACCATTAATTCCAAATAAAAAGGGGATTAAGCATGCAGCAGACATTTTTAAGTCATTAAGAGCTTTCAGGAAGCTTTAGGGGTGGCAGTTATGCTCTGCCCCGAGCATCAGAAACAGGACACTGCAGGGACTGATTCTTGCTGATTCTGCAGCAAAAGCGGCTGCTATAGGAACATTATAATGCCTTGGGTACCTGTTCTAGGCTGTGACCATTTGAGCCTATTTGAAGACTCAGAGAAAGCTGAGAGCTGGGCTTTTGATAAAGAAGAAGTTGATAGTGGATGAAGAAGGAGTAAGAAAGGAGTTACAGGGCTTCCTGAACATTTACTAGAGCCAGTCATGAAGCATTTGCATGAGGCTACTCACTATGTAAGGGACTCATTAACCATATATGTTAAACTGTGCCTCACTAGTCCTGGAGTTTCTGAGGCCATATGAAAAGGAGCTCCTTAGATGTGCTGTGTGCCAGAAGAACAACACCAAAAGAGATCTACATCAAAACAAAGAAGGGCAGCAATACCAAGGGCCATGTCCACTTAAAGACCTGCATATTGACCCTACTGAATGCCAACGGTGCAGGGGTAGAAATATTTGGTAGCCTTTGAAGGCACCTTTTCAGAATAGGTGGAAATCAATCCTACTAGAATTGGGAAATCCTTGCAGAGAGTGAAAGCCTTGCTGAAGGAAATAATCCCTGGTCTTGGGCTCCCTGGCAGCATCCAGCCTGGTAATGGGCCTGCCTTTGTTTCAGAAATTACACGGAAAGTTAATACATTTTAGGAATCAAGTGGAGACTCCACACAGCACAGAGACCTGAGACTCCCCTGAAGGTGGGGAAGGTGAATCACACCTTGAAGAACAATATAGCTGAGCTTTGCTAAGAAACCCATTCCCATTGGGATCAAGCTTTCCCTATTGCCCTGCTCAGGGTGTGTAGGTGGCCATTTCAGGCTATGACTGGGGATGGGTGATGTATACATCGATCAAGAAGTGAAGGTGAATGTAATGAAAATATACAATACTCAAGTCAGACCTTAGCTGTAATTAATTATCTTGCTTGGATCACAGGCCTCTCCCCAAGAAGCTCCCTACATTCCTTTGAGTCTGGAGATAAGGTGCTACTCAAGACCTGGAAGGCAGGATTTCCAGAAAGCCATCTAGAAGAAAAGTAGACTGGACCCTGGGATGTACTCACCACCCCAACAGGGTGCAGGTGGCAGAAATGAAACCTTGGATTCATCACAGGAGAATGAAGAAAGAACTGGAAGAACAAGGAACCACAAAGCCTCAAGATGAAGGCCTGAGAGCCATCTTTTGAAAACAATGACTTATCTTGTTTTCATTTCTTTTTGTTTCACCCCATGTTACAGAGAACTTGTTCCTTTAAAATGAGATGAAAATATTTGGGAGTACTTAGCTAACATGTTCCAAATATCTCTGAATTTTTTCTTATGGAAGACCTTAATGTTAAACAAACTTTCACTAAATCGCTGAAAGGTGTTTATAGTCCTCTGAAAAGCCTTCAAAATTATACTTTATTTCAGCAGATCAGTAACAATAACCTACTCTGAGCATTATAATTGGGATTCTGTGTTAACTCTAAAAGACAGGAAAATGTTTTCCTTAAAAGTCACTAACATAAAACAACAACAAAAACAACAAGTCACTAATGCTGCCCCAGTAGGAGAGTGTGCACCTTTGGTCAAATGTTCTCAAAATGGTTTCCTGCTTTCTCATAGTGTGTTGTTGCATTGAATGTGCCCCCTGATGTGGATCTTCAATGAGATGTATTTCTAATGCTAAGATACATGCTCAACCATATAGTGAGTACATTCCATATGAAACTGATCTCACAGAAATAAGAGTTTAAACTAACACTGTGGGGATGATGGAGGATGCAAATGTTGGAAAATTGCAGTTCCTGGAAACAGCTAATAAGCTTAGTATTCAATGTATGTAAAAGCTCTTGTTTCAGGAACTGGAGGAATGACCCACCCTGGCTCAAGGAGACCATAAGCAGTTCCACCCTTGTGCAGGAGGACTGCAAGACTTCAAGATGGTGACTGAGCTATTGCACTCCAGGGTGAGATCACCACTGCCCAAGACACAGATGGAAGAATGCTGCAGCTTTTATCTGATTAACTTTTCCCCAGAATTCCAAACCCCTGTCCTACACTTTTCTTCTCCTTACAAAAAGGGTCCATTTAAAATTAGCTTTAGTTCAGCCTGTCATGTATTAACAACCATGAAAACTGTAAGTTACTCAGTTCATGGGATGAGATATTGTGTGCCAGATACCTGTTTTCTCTTTGGAAAATTTCCTCTGAAGAGAGTGAAGGACACAGTGTGACTATAGTCCACTATAGTCCTATAGTCCTATAGTCCAAGGTAACGACATTTACTGTTCAGAGCATGAAAACAACACTAGTTGTTTTCCAAGTAACACTTTATCAATAAAATGGATCATTGGGCCCAAAAGGTGGCCTGTCAAGAAAAAAAATAAACAGAGGGGGTCCATTTATAATGGAATGTAACACAGTCTGTGAGGGTACAAATTCACCATCTTCTTAGATCGCCAACCATCTAAATAAAGTGCCCACATAAAAATACAACCCCTGTCTCTGCTTCTTGGGTCTGGTAGGTGACAGGTAGTACAAACAATGGCTTTTCCAGCTTCATATTTTGACAGCTCTATCAGGACGTATTTCAGGACTCTCCAGCTACTTGGTGGGAAGTCCCATTGGCTGCCTAGACTGGGAGCCCCAGGATACAGATTTGGAGAAGTCCTAGCAGCTGCCAAGTGGTTTCACTTGGGGAGTCTCCTGCTCTGAGTGTCGGCACTTCCTGTCATCTAAATGATGATTGGTTTCCACTGCATCACTGCGCTTTCCAGTTCAGGCTACAATTCCGGGTCACAACTAAGATTATTAGGTCAAAAGAAATCTTCTGAATTTAGGTGCCACAAGGTGGCGTCTGGTGTACACAACTCAGCTTGGCAGAATGGTGGGAAAAAAAGTCTCTGCTCTGGGAAACAGCCCTTTGGGGCAGACGCTGAGTGACTGGTCAACCAATACTTATAAACCTGTGAATAAAAAGGAAAACTTTTGATTGCAATACTATTTGCCTTCTTCAATGCATAATCTAGACTCAGGAGGGCGCTGGCCACTGACTGCGTCTTTAAATTACTGTATGATCCTGTAACTAGAGTTATTTTGTCAAAATTCGTGGAAGCTGGCCTACATGTCTTACCTAGAAACTTGCCTTAGATACAGAATCAGGATGCAAGATTAAAAGGAACTAGATTAACGGTCCCAAGGAAAGAAATTTTGCCTATGACAGCAGAACGGGGTCCAGGGAGATCTAGCAATCATGGCTGCTGCCAGCATGGTCAGGGCTCCCACAGCCCCTCCAGCCCTGGGGGACCATTCTCCTTACTCTGCTGAGGGACCGGGGGAAAGTGACCCTGAACTGCTCTCCCCTCTCGAACCCATCATGGGACCAATGCTGGTGGAGGAAAACCCCTACCAAGAAAGTGCAATAACTTTTGTGAAAACTTCCAGTGGAAATCAGGCCAGAGGGCAGCCTGATGGTAATTGTTGAGCACATACACAGTTGTGGAGATCAGGTCTGTTAAACTGGAAGGAAAAAAAAATGCTCTGAAAGGACCAGCATGCATCCCTTCAGAGAGGATGAGGAGTGCACCCAGGCTTCTGAGTCCCTGAATGCAACCAGGATCTACAACGGCCTTGGAGCTCTGAAACCCGATAAAGGCCTCTTAGTTCTACCCTCATGAAAAGGAGGGCATGGCCCTAGGAGTCCTCGCCCAAATGCCTAGTGACATTTCACCACTCATTGCTTATTAGTTAAGGAAACTAGATCACCCTGTCTAGGGATGCCCAGCCTGATTTCAGACCTGTGGAGCCACTTGCAAGCTCTAACAGGAAGCTGAAAATCTTCCTTGGGGCAGCCTGTCGCCATTTCTGCATCCCACCAAGCGTTGGGACTGCTGGAGGCAAAGGGACATTTGGAGCTCACTGCTAGAAGGAGGGGCAGGTGCAAAGCATTTCCCAACAAGCACAATGTCTCCCTGAAAAAGACAGGCCTCTCCCCAACAAGCTCCCTACATTCCTTTGAGCCTGGAGATGAGGTGCTACTCAACACCTGGAAGGCAGGATTTCCAGAAGAAGAAAAGTGGACTGGACCCTGGGATGTACTCACCACCCCCACCGGGATGGAGGTGGCAGAAATGAAACCTTGGATTCATCACAGGAGAATGAAGAAAGCACTGAGGGAACAACGGACCACCAAGCCTCAACATGAAGGCCTGAGAGCCATCTATTGAAAACTATGACTTAAATTCTTTTCATTACTTTTTCTTTCA